>CAWVOZ010000163.1:0-19550 GCA_963931855.1 Philhelius festivus | reverse complement strand
CCATCATGAACCGAGTTCCTCAAAAACTTTATAGATTTTCGTCGAATCCTCGAAACGTATCACTATTCCATACAATACTAAACGAATACGAATGCCGAGTAGATGATTTCTGATGATCCCGAAGAACTGTCAAAGGAGTCGAAATACATAACGATCTTAACTAACGATACACCTTACACCTTAGTGTCTACCCACACTCACAGGTCAAGCCTAAAGGCTAGTCTAATAAACCTGAAATTCTATCTTACGACTACCCAAACCTCACAATCGAGCCTAAGGGCAAGTCTACAGAATCTTAAAACTCTAGCTCTGATACCAACTTTAACAACCCAAATAAATCCACTTAATAAAAATCCACTAATAATCGAATAAAAGTTCTCAAAATCCAACTTACAATCCAAATACTAAAAAACTAAAACTAAATTTTCCAAATAGCGCAACTCGCACTCTTCTCAAAGAGTAGCCCACCTAACCTGCCGGAGGAAAATAAAGAAACAAAGACCGGCAGTGAGCGAAAGGCTCATATACGGATATGAAAATATGCATGATTGAACAAAGATTAAGCTGACGAGATAAAGAAAGAAACTTAATATTGAACAATGATTGATGACAAATAAAATAGAGAAAAACATCGCGGATACTCAACTCAAAATATAGAATAATATTAAATAAATTTACTCTTACAAATACTCTTACCACTTACAGATAATAATCACAAATAATAATCCAAAATCTTAACCAATAAAATATAATCTTACGCGCACACATATTCTTACACATACGAATAATCATAACCGAATAAATTTAGCGGAATTCCAAATTACTTACTAATATGGGAGATAATCTTACACTTACAGGATGTCCTACATTTTCGGTCATCCAGAAATATGTAGTCATCAAAATCTTACAAACTTACAGGGGCTTGCAAAGCACAAAGCAAATGCTACCCAAAATCTTACAGGCCTACTACCCAACTGACCACACAATAGTCATGACTATACGTGTCCCATAACTCCGGCGACACGTCCACACTATTTAAATACACCGCATAAAAGGTGCCAAGCACGAGATTCACTCCACTCGTGACGGAGATCTTACAGTAACTCCCAAATAATAATAAAATCACAAACACCTTACATATAACTTACTCCAAAACAAAACTTAATAGTAATACAAAGTCATAAATATCTTACAACTAACTTACTTGATTTATAAATCCAAATATCATACAAATTAGCTAACGAAAACAATAATCAGACCTGACCAGTCCCAAAGAAAGCTAAATTACAACATCAAGACAATTCCAAATCAAAAAGCACAGAACGTAAAACTTGTAGATAATTCCGAGACCTTTCCAGAATGGTAAGGCTCATCAAAAACAAAGAAGTAATGAATTCAGAAAATAAATAAATGCGGACTGCCAGAACAAAAACAGCCCCTGATTAGTTTAGTATTTTCACATTTAAGATATCAAAATCACAGAATTTATCAACAAAATGTAAACAACAAACATAGAGGTCGAAAAGAGCTTTCCATAATGATATAGCACACAATTACTCAATAAACACCCAATTTAATATGAATTTTCGAAGTTAACAACTCAATTCTGAAAACACAAAGTCAGATGCACTAAATCGCAGAAAACACACAGTTGGAAGCATAATTTCAGAAAAATTAAAGAACGTAAAACGAAGATGATCAAATTATCTTTCCAATGAGACCAGAATCACAATAATCCGATGAACGATGAATTAAATACGGATTTAACAAGAAATCAGATATGGTATATAATACACATATGAATTCGGAATTGAAATACGAAGAAACCGAATACAAGAAAGATATCCGTACCTTAAACCTCGATGATTCTCGCTAAGCCTCAACAAAATCAGTACCCTCAATCACAAGAACCCTAATTTATAAATAAAAACATAAGTTCTAAATCTTAATCACGTTATTTACGAAGAAGCATTTAAATCTTTTACCTTACTTAAAAATCCCGATTCTCGAATTAGAATACTCATATCTTGTTATACTCCTCCTATCTGTCTTCTTCTTCCTCTGTTATTCTCTTATCTTTCTCTTCCTTTCTTCTCTTCTGACAAAGTAACGTAAGTCTCCAAATATTTCTTCTTTTTTTTTTTTAACGCTTTCTTTCTTTTTCCTTTTAAAACTCCAAATCTCAAATCTCTTTTTTCTTCTCTTTTTTTATTCTCATTTTTTCTTTTTTTCTTTTTCTTTTTTTTTCTTTTTATTAAAACTCCAATTCTCAATATCTCTTATTCTTTTTATTTTATTTTTGCAATAAATCCAACTCCAATTTCTTTTATTCTTTTTTTTTTCTAACTTAAACTCAAAAATCCTAAATAATAAATAATAATACTAAAAAATTATTAAAAGAAAATACGTGATGTTACATTCTTCCTTCCTTAAAGAAATTTCGTCCTCGAAATTTGTCATCTCATGATCTTGATTGCCTTCATACTAATGATGTCTCTGACACAGATTATCTTTTTGCTGAATTGTGGTGCAACTTCGTACATCTCATTATGCAATCTCTAACAACGAACTTGGTCATCTCGCACACATACAAAAATCTAGAATTTCTAAAACATAATCTCCCTGACTAGCTATCATCGTAAGTCTTGAATCAGTCTCTTCCTTAGGTGTCCATCATGAACCGAGTTCCTTAAAAACTTTATAGATTTTCGTCGAATCCTCGAAACGTATCACTATTCCATACAATACTAAACGAATACGAATGCCGAGTAGATGATTTCTGATGATCCCGAAGAACTGTCAAAGGAGTCGAAACACATAACGATCTTAACTAACGATACACCTTACACCTTAGTGTCTACCCACACTCACAGGTCAAGCCTAAAGGCTAGTCTAATAAACCTGAAATTCTATCTTACGACTACCCAAACCTCACAATCGAGCCTAAGGGCAAGTCTACAGAATCTTAAAACTCTAGCTCTGATACCAACTTTAACAACCCAAACAAATCCACTTAATAAAAATCCACTAATAATCGAATAAAAGTTCTCAAAATCCAACTTACAATCCAAATACTAAAAAAAATAAAACTAAAACTAAATTTTCCAAATAGCGCAACTCGCACTCTTCCCAAAGAGTAGCCCAACTAACCTGCCGGAGGAAAATAAAGAAACAAAGACTGGCAGTGAGCGAAAGGCTCATATACGGATATGAAAATATGCATGATTGAACAAAGATTAAGCTGACGAGATAAAGAAAGAAACTTAATATTGAACAATGATTGATGACAAATAAAATAGAGAAAAACATCGCGGATACTCAACTCAAAATATAGAATAATATTAAATAAATTTACTCTTACAAATACTCTTACCACTTACAGATAATAATCACAAATAATAATCCAAAATCTTAACCAATAAAATATAATCTTACACGCACACATATTCTTACACTTACGAATAATCATAACCCAATAAATTTAGCGGAATTCCAAATTACTTACTAATATGGGAGATAATCTTACACTTACAGGATGTCCTACATTTTCGGTCATCCAGAAATATGTAGTCATCAAAATCTTACAAACTTACAGGGGCTTGCAAAGCACAAAGCAAATGCTACCCAAAATCTTACAGGCCTACTACCCAACTGACCACACAATAGTCATGACTATACGTGTCCCATAAATCCGGCGACACGTCCACACTATTTAAATACACCGCATAGAAGGTGCCAAGCACGAGATTCACTCCACTCGTGACGGAGATCTTACAGTAACTCCCAAATAATAATAAAATCACAAACACCTTACATATAACTTACTCCAAAACAAAACTTAATAGTAATACAAAGTCATAAATATCTTACAATTAACTTACTTGATTTATAAATCCAAATATCATACAAATTAAGCTAACGAAAACAATAATCAGACCTGACCAGTCCCAAAGAAAGCTAAATTACAACATCAAGACAATTCCAAATCAAAAAGCACAGAACGTAAAACTGGTAGATAATTCCGAGACCTTTCCAGAATGGTAAGGCTCATCAAAAACAAAGAAGTAATGAATTCAGAAAATAAATAAATGCGGACTGCCAGAACAAAAACAGCCCCTGATTAGTTTAGTATTTTCACATTTAAGATATCAAAATCACAGAATTTATCAACAAAATGTAAACAACAAACGTAGAGGTCGAAAAGAGCTTTCCATAATGATATAGCACACAATTACTCAATAAACACTCAATTTAATATGAATTTTCGAAGATAACAACTCAATTCTGAAAACACAAAGTCAGATGCACTAAACCGCAGTAAACACACAGTTGGAAGCATAATTTCAGAAAAATTAAAGAACGAAAAACGAAGATGATCAAATTATCTTTCCAATGAACCAGAATCATAAAAATCCGATGAACGATGAATTAAATACGGATTTAACAAGAAATCAGATATGGTATATAATACACATATGAATTCGGAATTGAAATACGAAGAAACCGAATACAAGAAAGATATCCGCACCTTAAACCTCGATGATTCTCGCTAAGCCTCAACAAAATCAGTACACTCAATCACAAGAACCCTAATTTATAAATAAAAACATAAGTTCTAAATCTTAATCACGTTATTTACGAAGAAGCATTGAAATCTTTTACCTTACTTAAAAATCCCGATTCTCGAATTAGAATACTCCAAATCCAACTCCAATTTCTTTTATTCTTTTTTTTTAAACTTAAACTCAAAAATCCTAAATAATAAATAATAATACTAAAAAATTATTAAAAGAAAATACGGGATGTTACATCAAGGCAAACACGATAGCTGCTAACTCCAAATCATGCGTAGGATACTTCTGCTCATGAGGTCTAAGTTGTCTGGATGCATATGCAATTACCTTGTCATGTTGCATCAGCACACAACCTAAGCCCTTATGAGAAGCATCACTATAAACTACAAAATTCCCTTGCTCATCTGGAAGTGATAGTACTGGTGCTGTAACCAACCTCTTCTTTAGTTCCTGGAAACTCTCTTCACATTTGTCATTCCATTGGAATTTCTCATTCTTTTTGGTAAGTTTTGTCATTGGTGTTGCAATCCTTGAGAAATCTTGAACAAATCTCCTGTAGTAACCTGCCAATCCTAGGAAACTTCTGACCTCTGTGGGTGTCTTTGGTCTCTCCCAACTCATTACAGCTTCAATCTTTGATGGATCTACCTTGATTCCATCAATACCAACTATATGGCCTAGAAACTACACTTCTCGTAACCAAAACTCACACTTTGAAAATTTCGCATACAACTTTTCCTTCCGTAGAATTTCTAAGTTACCCTCAAATGCTCTGCATGTTCTTCCATTGTCTTTGAGTATATCAGGATGTCATCTATGAATACAATCACAAATTTATCCAGATACCTCTTAAAAACTCTATTCATTAAATCCATAAAAGCTGTGGGCGCATTCGTCAACCCAAAAGCCATCACTAAAAACTCATAATGTCCATATCTGGTTCGAAAAGCTGTTTTAGGAATATCCTATGATTTAATCTTCAGTTGATGGTACCCAGATCTCAAATCAATCTTAGAGAAATGCTCGGCTCCTTTTAACTGATCAAATAAATCATCAATTCTTGGCAATGGATATCGATTCTTAATAGTCAACTTGTTTAACTCCCGATAATCAATACACAATCTCATACTACCATCCTTTTTCTTAACAAACAACACTTGTGCTCCCCATGGGATACGCTAGGTCTAATGACTCCTTTCTCAAGCAAATCTTGCAACTGGATTGCTAATTCCTTCATCTCCACTGGTGCCATTCTATATGGTGCTTTGGATATTGGTTCTGTTCCCGGTGCGAGATCAATTGCAAACTCTATTTCTCTATTCGATGGTAAACCTGGCAACTCATCTGGAAAGACATCGGGAAATTCATTCACTACCGGAACCTCTTCCAGTTTCAATGTTTCCCGTTCTGTGTCTACCACATGAATTAGATAGGCTTCACATCCCTGTCGTAGTAACTTTCCCACTTGCATTATCGTTAGAAACTTCTTGGTCTGCTTCTGTCCTCAGAATAACACCCGTTTCCCATCTGTTGATTTCATAAACACTTTCTTATTTTTACAATCTATTCGAGCATCGTATTCAGACAACCAATCCATTCCTAATATTATGTCGAATTCTCCCAACTGGAAAGGTATCAGGTTAGCATGAAAAACATCCCCCGCAATTTCTATCTTACACTGAGGACATACTTGATTAACAGTCACCCGAATTTGATTAGACAATTCTATATTTAGATCACGTTCTAAAGATTCAATCACACAATTTAATCTACCAGCAAATTCTTGAGATATAAATGACTTAGTAGCTCCAGAATCAATCAACACTTTAGCACATACTGAGTTCACAGGAAGCGTACCTGCGACTACATCCGTATTCTGAACAGCATCCCTCATTGTCATGTTGTAGGTCCTAGCCCTGGGCTGCTCATTCACCACTGGAGTGGCTCCAATAGTCTTCAAATTATTGCCCACTGGGGCCTACATCCTACATTCCCTAGCCATATGCCCTGGCTTTCCACACTTGAAGCACACAAAACCTGCTGTCGGTATCTTTGCTAGCTGACTCCTGGTCACTTGATTCTGACAATCCCTAGAATAGTGTCCCTTCTGATTGCACTTGTAACAAACCGCACTCAGTTTGCCACACACTCCAAAATGTTTCCTGCCACAAGTCTTACATTCTGGTATAGGGGTCCTCTGCACATTCTGCTTATTAAAATTGGAAGGACGATTGAATGGCCTTCCATTCCCACTTTCTGGTTTCTTGAAACTCACATTTCTTCCTGACTGGAAATTTGGCTTCTTATCGTTGCCAAATCCCTGGAATTTCCCTTGGTTATCCTGATTTCCTCCCACTTCAAACTTTCTCTTCTGACCACCTCTCTCTTTCTGAGACAAATCACTTTCTGTCTCAGCAATTATAGCCTTCTGAACTACTGCCGCATACGTAGTTAATTCCAAAATAGCCAACTTCTCTCGAATCCACGACTTCAATCCCTGCTGGAATCTCTTAGCCTTCTTCTTGTCAATGTCCACATAAGCCGGTGCAAACCTAGACAACTCAGTGAACTTCGCTTCATACTCCGCAACAGTCATATTTCCTTGTTTAAGTTCTAAAAACTTCAACTCCATCTGATCCTGCATATAGCTTGGAAAATATTTCTCAAGAAATACTTCCTTAAAAGCCTCCCAATCCCAAACTTTCTCTTCACCTCCTTCTCCCATTCCTTTAACAGATTCCCACCAAAAGGTAGCTTCTCCCTTCAGAAAATAACTAGCGTACTCCATTTTCTTATCAGCTTCCACTTTCACTAACGCAAACGCTTTCTCTATTTCTTTCAGCCACGTCTTAGCTTCTACAGGGTCTGCGGATCCCTTAAACTCAGGTGGACTAACCGCTTGGAAAGACTTAAAGGTAACCTGAGGGTTATTCTGCTGCTGCTGATTCTGAGTTAGAGTAGCAGTCTGCTGAGCAAGAATTTGCAGAATCTGCGCAACAGTGGGATCAGCTTGAACTGGCCCATTGGCACGATTGTTCCTTTTGGGTGGCATTTTTCTGAATAAGAAAACAACAGTTTATTTAGTACCAATTTGAAATCATCTGAATTCAAATCAATCATCTATACAAAACATTTTCATAAAGCTTTTAACAACTTTGTAAAATAATAAATAAAAAAAAAATTCCTTTCTTCTTTTTCTCTTTTTTCTTCTTTTTTTTTCAAATTCTTTTCTAAAAACTGCCTTCCCAAAAGAAAACAAATTGAAAGGGAATATACAATGGAACAATGAAACGATGTATGTAAAGCAATCTCAATGGAACTAAAATGAAAATATATCTAACGAAAAGAAAATCAAGACGATATCAAAAGAAATCCACTAGAATATGAACATGTGGTAAACTAGCGCAAGCGCTTCGAGTAAAGGAAAGTACGATATACACTACACGCTCACACACTAATCACACTAGTACTGAAATCAAAACACACAACCACACTACTATGCCTCTATGCACATACTATGGATCAAACCCAACTAATCGACCTCTGACAACACCCTCTCAGCAACAACTAAGGATCAGATCGATACAAAGCCTCCAACTCTGCCAAAACCCACTGACCCCAGACACGCACGTCATCTGGATCAGCAAACTCACAAGTAGCTCCACAGAATCTAGCTGCCGCGACCTGATAAAGCGTCTCAATCCTATCCTTCAGGGCTCTCTCTCTCACCCTAGGGTCTAACTGATGCACAAGCTCAGTGGTGTGCTGCAACTGCTGGAACACATAGTCTCTCTCTCCGGTAAGTCGCTGGACCAACAATGACTCCGGGATAGGCTCAGGTGGTAGCGGTATAGCTAGTCCGATACCTGATGCTGCTGATGACACCGGTCTAGCCATCTCTGGCTCTAGTGGTGGTGCCACGAGTGGAACTGGTGCCACGAGTGGAACTGGTGCTGGTATGGGTGCCGGTATAGGTGCCGGTGGACGATAAGCCTGCAATGGAACCGCATCTATCACTGGTCCTACTACTCTCAGTCGGCGTGGTCTGCCGCGTCGAGGAATCGGATGGACTGACGGCTCGGATCCTGACCTGGGAAAACGACCTCCAGCTGCTGCCATCTGAAAAGAAAACCTGGAATACTGACACAATACTCACTAACAATCCTTTCGGAAAAAGAAACACTGAATCCTGACTAGTAACATAAAACAAAGCACGATAAGATAATCTAAACATACGCAGTCAACCTATTTTGTATTTCCCCAAAAATCCCTATTTCACTATCGACACTCTCCCAATTCTAATCCTATGCTTGTTTTAGGGACTAAAATCTGACTTTGCTCTGATACCAACCTGTGACGCCCCCAGACTCGGGTCAAAGATCTGGTGTCACTAAACCAAATTTCCATATAACTCATGCTTAAACCAGATATTAATAATTGACAGCAATCATTAATATGACCCTACAATCACGGACCTTTTCAGATTAAAGTATGAAACAAGCCACTATGCTTTATTACAACCCAAACAAAATCTGAAATAAAAGTCTTACAACTTGTCTCCTTACACACTGAAAGTCTTACTTAATACAAGCTCGCAAATAGAACAGCTAACTATACACTTTCCTTCGCTGGACTCTCGATCAAGTACCCCTAGCGTGACTACCGAACTAGCACTTGCCCGCCCGGACATCTTCACGCTTCACTGAAAGGTCATGAACATCGCAAGAATGAGCTAACAAGCTCAGCAAGATATATAGATAAAGTAAACAAATTAGAATGTTTATCAACGAGTCACCCCTTGCTTACAACGCAAGAAGCACGAAGCAAAATTTATCACTGAGTAAATTGGATTCTTTATTTTTCTAAAATTTGGGTTAAGCTGCTGATCAGGCCCGCATTAACCCCGAACTTTGCCCGTACACAAAGTCCTCCAATGGATCCAAGGCACACTTTGGCCTATAATTCGACCACTCATTTGGTCCGACCGACATCTCGGCCTCATTTATAAAATCAATCCAATTTATCACAATTATAACAATGGATATTGAGATAATCAACAATAACCAATCCAACTAAAGAACTGAACAATAATAAAAGAACTGCAAGATAATGATATCAAAGTATAACAGAATTAATTGGTCACTTTCAGAATTCACAATTGGTATTCAATAATGGTTTCAGAATATCAAGTAACTCAGAAATAAATATCTCTGGGTTGGTTGAAATGGTTGGTGTGAAATTGAATTAGTGTATGAAACAAGGTTCTGAAGTTTCAAAGTTTGAATTTGAAAATAAGGTAGCTGAAATGTTTGGTAATAACATTAGGTTTCCTGTTGAAGGTATGTCACAAAAGAACTTGGTTCTGAACAACAAGTATCAAATGTGGTTCTTGAAATGAAATTCTAGGGTTCAGGGTTCACCTGTCAAATGATCATCTCGAATCAATGAAATCAATCTAGATATGAACAAATGTAATTAAGATAAAGAATAGGGCATTGCCCCTTGATAAGCCATCATAGGTTCCTGAAGCCAAATTATATGTCCTTCAAGTAGGGACAGAATAACTTGCCTGATTAAAAGCTTAAACTCCTTATTTACTTTTCGACTTCACAACAATCGTCTCGTCTTGCTTCGCTTTGCCTTTCCTGGCTCGCTCAGCTTCTACACATAATATTCTATTCTTAGTGACCAAACAGAATCACTTTACTACACTTGACTTATCTCACACAAATCTATCTACCCTTCGTTTCGTCTAAAACAAGCTTACAGATAATCATTTATCTCATTTACGGCTAACAAATAGCAAATAAATCAGTTATCACATAGTACAGATAGCACAGAACAGATAACACATAAGTTTCTAACTTAGAAACTATTCTCAAATCATTCCTAAAGAAAGAAATTATTTTTAGGAATTTATTTCATATTTTAAAACATTTTTATGAATTTAAATGAATAAAATATGAATTTTTAAACATTTAATTGATTAAAAACAAATATTTTAATCAATTAAAATCATTTATAAATAATTTTGGAATATTAAATAATTAATAAATTAATTAAATAATTTCAGATATTAATTTTAAATCATTTAATTAAATCTGAAATTATTTAAATAAATCAGAAATCTAATTTCAGAAATTTATTTAAATAAATTCATAATTTAAATTTAATTATTATTTAATTAAAATTAATTAATATTAAATCAATTTCAAATAATTCAATTAATAATTAAATTAATTGAATATTCAAAATAATTTAAAATATTAATTAAAATCAATTAAATAAATAATTAAAAGTAAATTAGAATTTAGATTTTTAAAATATTAAAAATTAAATAATCAAAACCTTTTGGTAAATATTATTAAACTGTAATACTATTTTTGTAAGAAATGAATTTAGAGGTGTGATGTGCAAGCTTCAGCAAACCACAGGGGCTAAAGTGCAAAATTGCACCTTCTTCCCCGATGGCCGCCGGGAAGCCATGGCCGCTGGCCATGAGCTTCAAAATTTCGGCGAGCTTAAAAACGTGCACAGAACCTCTCCAAACTCAAGCCATATAGCAAACAACACCTCCCCAATCTGCCAGCAAGCCCAGAATTAGCAGAAAATTGCTCAAAAACACAGAAAATTGATCGGGTTGAAACCCGACCCGACTGCCCAAGAACTGGGTATCAATTCTAACAAGCCTCCACAAAAACGATTACCATAAATCGATTGTACTCCTCAAGAGCAATCCAACCATATATAAATCAACACCAATCGTTCCCAGAATAAGAAAAACCCAAAAATCAATCAAGAACATTCATAAACTTCAAGAACACTTGTTCTTCATTTCCAGAAATAATCAAAGCTAAATTTCTCTATGTTATGGAACTCAAAAATCAACATATCATATATGAAATTGAATGGCAGGAGATGCTCTACAACAAGGAATCATCAAAACAAGCAAACAATTTCATCTACGAAAATTCCTCCTTAAATAAGTTTGGTTTTGATTTTTGAAAATCAAAATTTAAAAATTTGTAATACCTGCACTGATTTGGTTGATTGATTAGGAAACTAGGTAGTAAGAGCTTTGTTTGGAAACCAAGAACACAAAATTCCGAATCCGATAACACCTTCAAGTCCTCGTTCTATCTTCAAGAACATAAAACCCCTAATCCCGATTGCGCAGAGAATCCGACAGAATTTAACTGTAAATTCTGATTTTATAATTAAATTAATTAATAAAAACTTATTTTATTAATGAAAATAATCCCCCATTTTAAATTTAGGCCTTGATTAGAAGACATAATTAAATATTAAAGAAGATAACCGATCCGCTTTTGAACTGAACTTCTAGATAATTATCCGTTTCATGGCTTGTCAAAATACCCGCTATTAAATAATTCTTCTACTAGGGCTTATTAATAGATAACATTATCCTTTAAAAGCTATTAAAACTTACGGGGCTTTTTATCCGACATTTTCAAAGATTCCCCTAAAGATACCCGAAAGATTCCCCGAAAGATTTCAAAATCATTATAAAATTGAAAACACTTCAAATTGCAAAATCCCGAACATAAAAAGTACTTAGAATGTCATAATCTATCATTCGGCAAAATTTTCAAAATTTCACCCAGGGGCCTACGCAACGATGAAATCCGCCGGGACCGATTTTCAAGAAAAATCAAAAATTTCCTAAAAATACTATAAATCGTTTCAAGCATACTTGGATCATTTGAAAATTTTCGTGGGACTTAAAACAATATTAAAACAATTATGGCACATAACATATAATTAATATGCATTTAAAATCACAAAATTGCATTTAATAATCAGAATATCAGATAAAACTTTCATTAAACACATAATTAGAATTCTAAATTCCCAGATGTTAAAGTATGTATATATGAAAATGCAGAGAAAGGCTGTTAGGCCGTAGACACAAAACAATCAATGTAAAGTAAAAACAGTTGTAAGAATCAAAAGCTTTGTATTTACTGTTCTTGTAAAAACTGTTACAAGTAATCTCTAAAAGATGAATGTATCTTTTAGAGCTGCTAGGTTATATGAGAGAATAACAATGATCGACACCCTTCTAGGGTTAACCTATCTGTGTTTATATATCACACAGTTACAATCAATCTCTAATTGATATCCTATAAATCAGATATTCTGTTTACATCAATCAGTGATTGCTTCTATATCAATCTAATATTTGTCTTTATCTTCTAATGTAGTTTCCTTAGCATGTAACTCTTTCCATCTATGCTTCTGTCCTTCTAGAAGTGTTTCCCGCTTCTGGACTCTCATAAGCTGATGGCTTCTTGCTAAGTAAACTCTGACAACAGTGTTTAACAAACACTGTCTCAGCTTCCGCATTCACTGATGCGCTTCTGTATACGCTGACTCTTTGCTGCATTCACTGATGCTTTGCCGCATATACTGATGATGCATGTATGACTATACACTGATGAAATACTAACATCAGCAATTATACTTAACAATCTCCCCCAACTTGTGCATAACTAAATATGTACAAGTTAATCAGAAGTATAATTGATGATGTCACAAAACATATAGTAACAAATGCAAACAGTATATATATATATCATCAGTTTATAAACAAGCATATCAAATAAAAACTATCAGAAGATATCACTTACAAACTTTTCAAGCTTTAACAGCTCTAATTCCAACTGCTGTTCTGAGATAAGAATCCAAAAGCTGTTTCTCAGCAACATCCAGTTCAGCTACCATCTGATCCCTTACCATCTTCATTTCTGGATCAGTCACTCCAGTTTGGTAGATTGCAGCTCTAAGATTGTAGATCTTGTTCCTATTCATTTCAGCCCCTAGTTTGATGAAGTAAGCTTCACTGGACTCAAGATTGAAATCAAGAACTTTAATCCCACCAACTGTAGTGAATCTGGCACTGTTCTTCTTCATCTCAATTTCTTTCCCATCTCTGTCAATGTACTTGGGAACATATTCAGCAGTGGAATTCAGCCTGGAACCACTCAGAGCTCTTTTCTTTGCAAGTTCCTTCATCAGAGATTGCTGTACTTCATATGTAATCCTACTATTCACTTTCAGCAGATACAGCACATACTCAATCTCTTCTGGCAACTTTAAATCAAAATCTACTTTCTTGACTCTGAAGACTTGACCATTTGTCAGAAAATAAAGCATGACCACTTCATTAATTGCTTCACTGTACACTAACTGAACAGACTCAAGCATATCAAGCTTGGCTTGAGTAACCCCTTTTCCAGGTTCAGTCAGTGATGAAGGATCATTTACTGTGGTCTCCACTCCTACATGAAATTTCTCTCTGTGAGATCCTAGCCCAGACCTGTCTCTAGCCATCTTGCTCCTGTTATGTCCCTGAGTTGGACCAGTAGAATATCTGTTTTCTTCAGGTAGCTTAGAACCTTTGACAAATCCAGAAAGGATATGAGTGGTTGGTGGTTTGCCAGACTTTGTAACATGAGCAATGTCAGAGGTTACTTCTGTTATCTTTGGAACAACTTGAGCTCAGTCAGAGGTTGTCTGTGAATTGAACTGACCAACATGAGCAATGTCAGTGGTTGGCATCAGCTTTTGCTTTTTCTTTGGTGGCTCAATTAGCACACCCTTTCCTTTATCTGTAGGGACAAGCTCTGATGATTTTTCCTGTTCAGCCATACTTTGTGAGCTTTCCCTTATCACTATTCCTTTAGAAGCCTTTGGTCTGACAGGTTCTTCAATCTTCTTGACCTTTCCAGAATCCAAATTTTCTTGATGTTCTTTAGCAATCCTTTGCAATTCTGCTTCTTCCAGAGCAAGAGCATCAGCACCAGCTTCTTGCACAAGTAATTTCATGGCAAGTTCATTATCTGTCATAGCCTCTGATGAATGAACTCCACCACTTCTTTTAGAGCTGGATTAGGAGAAGTGTTTAGGCTCAAAGAATCTTTGCCTTTGCCTTTGACCTGAAGAGCTCTGTCCTGTGGATTTCCTTTTACCAGACCCTCCACCACCTAGATCATCATACCTCTTTTTCAAGGAAGGAGTAGGTTTGCATTTGTCTTTAATAACTATCTCCCCCTTTGTGGCATCATCAGGTACTAGTATGGAAGTGATAAGTTCAAGAGAGCTGGCAATGGAGTCTACTTTAGAATTCAGAGTTTTCTGAGATTCCTCCACAGCAGTCAGCCTCTGATTAATCTCAGCCCTATGCTTATTGTAAGATGTGACCAGGGTAGCATAGTCCTTGATCTCTGTCAGGCTCTTGTTCTCTCTACTTCTGATCTCATCTCTAAGCCTAGCCATTTCTGCAACAAGGTCCTTTTGATGATGAAGAACATTTTTACCTTGGATTATTGTGGCTTTGAGATGAGCATTCAGTGCAGGGGTTTTTACAATAGAAGCAGCATGCTTAATATGTGAAGCAGCTTGCTTATCAGTGAAAGTACAGGTTGGTTCCATCCAGTGCTTGGACCAATACTCAGCATCAGTGTAATTCAAATCATTGTCAAAAGGAAGTGACAATTGAGATGAAGAAGCACTAGAGTGAGAAGACTCTGAATCAGCCTCTGAGATGGAAGCTACATTGTCACCCTGGATAGAAGTAGCAGGAGACACTGGAGGAGAGGGCACAATAGGTACTTCTGGCGGCACACTATCAGTGTTTGTCTCTGGCTGCATAGGAACAGCATCAGCTTTTACTGAATCAGCATTTGCAGGATCAGCAGTTGCAGGATCAGCATTTGCATCTTGAAGTGAATGAGCTGGAGATGAGGAATGGAAAGGAGTATCCTCAGTTGGAGCCTCAACTGTCACAGGAACAGTACCAACTGTAGCATCTGCAGTTGTAGGAGCTGATGACTGCACAGGAACACTAGCAGTGTTTGCAGTATCAGCATCAGCATCAGCATCAGCATTAGCATCAGCATTTGCATCAGCATCAGCATTTGCAGGGGTCACTAGCTGATCAACAGCCTCTCCCTCTTCAACTTGAGTGTCATGAGCAACAGACAACAACTCAGTGTGAGATAACTGAGGCTCATCAGCATTTGTGCCTGTAGCATTGGGAGGGGCATCCTGAGATGTAAAAGCCTGACCACCTGTATGCAGATCATCAGCTTGAATAGGAGGAGAAGGTGGCATGTTTATTGGTGATGGAGCAGGTGATGGAGACAGAGGTTGTTGAGTAGTTGGCTGTGGATCAATCTGCTGCTCATAAGCCTGAGAAGTCTTCCCAGCATCAATGTCCTGAACATTCAAAGTCATTCCCTCATTTGCTTCCATCCTCTGAAACCCAGAAGCATCAATGTCCTGAACATTCAAAGTCATTCCCTCATTTGCTTCCATCCCTTCATCATCATCAATTTGAGATGGCCCCTTCTTAATGTTCAGCTTTCTAGCTAGAGGAACATCATCATCAGAGGATGAAGATGAGCTAGAAGCTGGTGCAACATACTTTCGCCTCTTAGGAATAGTCTTTCTCTTTGGCTTAGGGTTAGATTTGGAAGGAGATTTGGTAGTGGTAGGAGCTGTTGGTGTGGGTAGGACAGTGTTTGTGGATGGAACTGTAGTGGCAGTGGATGAAGGTTGAGGAGGTGCAGTGTTTGAGGTATTTGGTGGGATAGGTTGGTGGAGGTTTTGTTGAAGAAATTGTTGAAACAAAGGTGGAATAGTGACTGGAGCCAGAGAACCCTTGCCAAGATCTTTATTGATAAGATCAGAGAAACACCTCCTATGTATTTTAAACACAGGGATCTCATCAGTGGATGCAAAATCCACCCCAGGACAGCAGTGATTAAAAATTAATTGACAAAAACGAGCAAAATAAACGACATTTGGAGTCTCAGTCAATTTTTCACCAATATTTACAAGGGCTAATCTAGCAAAGTCAAAAGCAGAGCCAAAAAGAAGAGAATACCCAATTTGTAGGCTGTCCATGGGAATAGCATCCCAGTTGGTCTGCTTCTTCTGGAATGCCCTAGTTATGCAGTCGAAAAAGAAGTTCCACTCCTTCCTCAGTGCTGGGCGTTTGAGATTTCCAATCCTGTCCAATGAGCCCTGATAGCCCAAAGAAACCATCATCTCCTGAAGAACTGAATCCCCAACTGTTGTAGTAGAGGGGTAATCAGGAAATCCAAGTGCTTCACGAACAGTGTTAACTGTTATGGTGTGAGATTCACCATTATATTGAAACACTATTTCTGGAGACTCGGCATTGGAGTTGTAAACCCCAGTCCTCCAGATGGCCAAAATCTGAGACCCAGAAAGCCTAGTTGGCTCAGTGAGTGCTTTGCTAATAGCACTTAGGGCTAGAAATCTTTGAACTGAGTGAAACGCTGAGGGCGCTTCACTGGTAGACAGGATGGCAGAGTAGTTGTTGGTGACGAAGGAGACACCTGAGAAAATAAAGGCTTTGGAAGCCATTAGAACAGAGAAAGAGAGATTTGAAAGAGAGAAGTGAAAAATCGCCTGTAAAGAGAAGAGCGGGTAAGAAGATGAACAGAAAAGTGTTTGCGTGAGATCTGTAAAAATTTGAAAAGAAATGATTAATTAGTATAAGAAATCAAATCAAAATAACTTTTACAGTCTTTTCTTGGAAGTTACAGACGTGTGGGACGTGTCAGTCATCGTGGGATGTGAAAAAGTAATTATGGCACACGTTACAATAGAAATGTAATGATGACAGCGCTGTAAAAAAAACAAAAGCAATCATGACAGCACTTTTATCAAAACAATTGTTGTGTACGCATAAACACTGAAACGTTTCACAAATTTACCTCTGATTTAATTAATAAATCAACCAAACAAAAATTAATAATGTATTTGAAACAATATTCTTCAAGTAATTATATAATTCATAGACGCATCAGACAATAGTCATCAGACTTTGACCATCAGCGAATAGAACATTCCCTCAGAGTATGTCACAGTTGTCAATCGAGATATCGTTTCACTTTCTAATTTAAACACTTATGCTCTTTACTCATCAGTACGACTTGTGTGAAATGTGTGTGTATCACCAAATTGCACAAATCAGGAAATAACTATATCATATATTCTGTAACTAAATAAGTAACAGTGTATAATCAAATCATCATTTAAAGATCAAGATAGCTATTCACTGTTATCTGGGACAAAATAAAGGACAAATTAGGACCCCCCCCCTCTTTTTTTTTTTTTTTTTAACAAGTATTTCTCCAGTAATCAGAGATTGTGGCTAGTCACCAAAGATTTTATATCTTAGCAAATACTTAATACCAGCAAATGTGTGGGTCTTCCTAGCCACTGTCTTTTGACATCTAAGATCTCAAAGGAGTACTGGTTATTTTGTGGGGTCAGCAAAGAAATAGATATTTAAGTCCCAAATTCAGAGAATAGATTCGAGATCTACTTTATGATGAGCAGATAGATTAACTGATTTCTTATTTTGTGAACAGACTATATGAGTGAAGTTATTTAAAAATTATCAGCAAATAAAGTGAGTTTGTGAATAATGGTGCATACAGATGAGATGAGAGCTCATGTAGAAACTGGAAAGATTTGTGATATCTGATGTAACATAATTCTGGACTAGTTCTTCATAGGGATTTAAAGACTTGATTAAGAACAGTGAAAACTATTCAAGAAACATGTCAAATGCATAGGTAATAATTGTCATCAGATTTTATCATTAATCTCATCAGAGGATACATCAGAGTTTATCCATGAAGCACAGAATCAAGTAATAATTATCATGATATCAGCAAATAACAGCAACAGAGTATACATCAGCGTTTAAAATAATGAATAGAGAAGGTGAAGAGTGTGTCTAACCAAAACTTAGTCTGATCCAAGGATCATTCCAAGTTCATTTACCAATCTTGTAAATGTAGCTTCACTCAAGGGTTTTGTGAAGATATCTGCAAGCTGTTGGTCAGTAGGAACAAAATGAAGTTCTATTGTTCCTTCTTCAACATGTTCTCTAATAAAGTGATATCTGATGCTGATGTGCTTTGTCATGGAGTGTTGAACTGGATTTCCTGTCATAGCAATAGCAGATTGATTATCACAATATATGGGAATACTTGAGAAGTATAACCCATAGTCCAGTAACTGATTCTTCATCCACAAAATCTGTGCACAACAGCTACCAGCTGCAATGTACTCTGCTTCAGCAATGGATGTAGAAATGGACTTCTATTTCTTGCTGTACCAGGAAACAATTCTTCCACCTAAAAACTGACAGCTTCCACTAGTGCTTTTTCTGTCTATCTTACAACCTGCAAAGTCAGCATCAGAGTAACCAATTAGCTTAAAGTCTAAGTCTCTAGGATACCAGAGACCTAAGGTAATGGTTCCCTTTAGATACTTGAAGATCCTTTTGACAGCTGTAAGATGTGGCTCTCTTGGACAGGCTTGAAATCTTGCACACAAGCATGTTGTATACATGATGTCAGGTCTGCTAGCAGTGAGGTATAGGAGGGAACCTATCATCCCTCTGTAATTTGTAACATCTACTAAAGCACATGTGTCCTTGTCCAACTTAGTTGCTGTTGCCATTGGAGTTGTTGCTGGTGAACTATCAGCCATACCAAATTTCTTGAGAAGATTTTTGGTATATTTTACTTGATTAATAAAGATCCCATCATCAACTTGTTTCACCTGCAATCCTAGGAAATAACTGAGTTCTCCCATCATACTCATTTGATACCTGGACTGCATTAGTTTGGCAAATCTTTCACAAAGTTTAGAGTTAGTTGAACCAAAAATGATATCATCAACATAGATTTGAACTAAAAGTAGATCTTGACCATGATTGAGATAGAAAAGAGTTTTGTCAATAGTACCTCTAGTGAACCCACTTTCAAAAAGAAATTGAGCTAGAGTTTCATACCATGCCCTAGGAGCTTGCTTTAGTCCATAAAGAGCTTTATCAAGCCTGTAGACATAGTCTGGATACTTTGGATCAACAAAACCTGGAGGTTGCTCAACATATACTTCTTC
>CAWVOZ010000162.1:0-15743 GCA_963931855.1 Philhelius festivus | reverse complement strand
GTTTTCTAGTGATTTTACTTCCAACTTTACGTCCTGGGAGGACGTAAAGTACAGGACTTAATTTTTTTGGTTTACGTCCTATTTTACATCCTGGCAGGACGTAAAATTCATGGGTAAGACATAAAGGGTTTTTTCGGTATTTGGTTTTCTGCTATTTGTACGTCCTTTGCATACATCCAGGGAGGACGTAATTAAGCCCAATAACCCATGTTTTTTAGCCCGAACTTGTCTGTTAAGTTGGGGTTTTATGGGACTCTTTGAGCACGATTTCCTTTATGTTTGAGAGGGTTTTTAGAGAAAATTTGGAGATCAAAGAAGAGAGAACAACAACTCATCTTGGGAGGCTTGATTCACATCACTTGGAGACCATTAAAGCATCTTTGGAAGCTCAATGAAGAAGAAGGAGATCGCGGTGATTGTGGCAAAGCTTCGGAAATCATCATCTTCGACTTGAAATCTCTTCTTCTCGCGAATCAAAGCAAGATTCACTTCTATGCATTCTTCTGACATATTGTAGACTAGTATTTCTATTGAATTGTAGAAATTGAACTAATTACTGGAAATTGAAAAATCAAGAACTCTAGAATCCAAATTTATGAAATTGGGAATGTAAAACAAGGAATTAAGTCACAATTGACTAATTGAAATCAACGGGGTGCTATGGACCTAATTGGAATCACCAAAACAATAGAACAACAACCCCTAAATTGGATAATTTAAAGTAAACCCAATTGAATAGAAATTATGGAATTTAAATACCTTAAGTGTAATGGGTTAGGTTTAGAGATGCCCTATATTGGGTTTTATCTCGCTCTTAGTGGTAGGATGTGTTAGCTGAAAACTTGCCTGCGCAAGCCCATATTTCTGTGGTACGAGCTTGATCTTCTACGGCTAGATATACTAGATTGAGTTAGATTAGGAGTCTATATTTGAGTTGTACTCAATCTAGGGATATATATATATACTAGTAATTACCCGTGCTTACAGCACTCCCCAACAATAATGTTTACCCATATAATGATAAGTATAAAATCATGTTTCATAAGGTACAAAAGGAAAACCTACTTGATAATAAACAACACTGTGCAAAACACAGGTTTCCTAGGGTCCTATGTTGCAGGAAGTTGGAAGTGCGCACGATGTGGGGTTAGGGTTGTGTTTCGGACAGATCGGATATTAGGTAATCAGAAAAGTGAAATTCGGATTTCAAAAATCTCATTCATATCGGATCCAATATTTTTTGGTTCAGAATCGGATTGGATTTGCAAAAATATTTCAGAAATTCAGAATTTTCGAAAATCTAATTTATCAAAAATATTTCATAAATGAAAACAAAAAATAAAATAAAGAAATGTAAAATTAAATTAGGAATTTTTAGATGAATACACAAATAACTATGTAATTTCAATCGAACAAACTTTATTTTTATCAAGTTAATCAAATTATTTTAATTGGAACATCTAAAGAAGGAAAGATTAAATAAAATCTGAGTTTTTTTTACTAAATTCATTAATTTATCAGAGCTATCTTTTGAATTTATCGAATTAGAAATTCGGATGACAAATTTGGATCGGAATTTCGTAAATCCCCAAGGTCATTTGGGTTTGGATCTCATTATTCGGAATATTCAGATATCTGAATTTCAGAAAACGGAATCATAATATTTGCTTCAAAATCGAAAAATTTCGGTGCAGAGTTTTGAAAATTCAGAGTACTCTGAAAAAACACAACCCTAGTAATTACTCGTGCTTACAGCACTCCCCAACAATATTGTACAACTGACATAAAATGATGTGGGTTCCTATTCCAAATGAGCAAGTCAAGAACAAAAACATATATATCAAAAAAGGCAGACAATTTCAGCAGGACATGACGTGAATGTATGCCTTCTATGTTACTACTAATCACCCTCCCCATCCCCACCTAAAAGAAACACACAAACAGACTCACAAAATGTGAGACCCCAAAAATAATTAAATCAATCTCCAAAAATAATAAAATAATCCCCTAAAATTCTACAGAAAATTCGCCAGAACCCGGCTGCTTTTGGGACCCTGGTAAAAGACGCCAGGGCGCACCTCGTGCGACAAATAAAATATATCATCCCAACATCATCCATAATTCTCTAACAGATATATATTCACCTCCTTACGCACCGGCTCAGCCGGATTTAACTTTCTAAGCCTATCACTCCAATATATCAAATATAACAGAAGAATATCATCAAATAATTCATCAAATACAAATAGTTAGTCATAAATGTCACAGTGTCCTCAAGTCTCTTAAATAATTATACATATGTCCCTACAATGATATACACGTCTCTAAATCAATACACAGCTTAAAGCCTACAAATGATGCTAAAATACATCTGCACATCTGATCATCCACAGGTATCTACTCCAAATCCCTAGGTCACCAAGCTCCAAGCACTCTGAATCACTGCACCTCCACAAAGCTCCAAGCAAGATCTCGGAGTCCTAAGCACATGTCTACTCTCGCCAATGAAACAGCCAATGAGTCATCGAGTAGAGGTAAAACCCAGAAAGATAGGGAGAAAAGAACGTCAAACAATAATGTTACATATCAAAAAGCTAACAGTTATTCAATATGCAGTTTCAATATGCTAACATTATATTCATACCCTCAATTTCAACAGGATTTTATATCATACCCTCACCCAAAGGCTACAATTGTCACATTCACAATTGTTACAATTTAACATTTGTCCTAAAATCAATATGCCTTTAGTTCATAGGAAAACCGAACTGGAAAATTTAACATGAGATGACAAAGCATCTTGTGGTGGCCCAAACTTAACCACAAAAACATCCATGTAACTATGCAGTCCTTCACATTTCTTTTTTGAAACTACAATATATGTCCAGGCCGCATCTGATTTTTATGGTTGCATGCATTCAGATACCTTGCTAACGTGTCTCATCAGATACCAAGGAATTTTTTTAGCGGGGGTAGCATTGTAATTATAAAGTACAAAAATTCCAGGTATACTTGCTCTCAAAGGATACAATACTTCCTTCCTTGGGTACAAAGCTTGCCACTTTGGAGCTGTAACAGACATTAGAGCAATCACTCAAACTCAAGGAATTTTTGATGTATTCCGTTTTGATGGTAGTCTAGGCAAGTCTAATCCCCAAAGCAAGGCATTCGAGGATCACACTTTACTACACATTTTGTTTTGATGGTAGTCTAGGCAAGTCTAATCCCCAAAGCAGGGCATTCGAGGATCACATTTTACTATACATTTTTGGCACCCGCAGCTGGTGCTTTGTACCTCTCATAATATTCACTCGATGTAATATGGGTCAGGGTACTATAAAGATGGGGTGACACAACAGCGAGATAATTTGACATACCTAGAGGTCAAGATGGGGTGCTTTGTACCTCCCAAAGACTACTAAATACTGACAGACGCAATGAATAAGGTGGTAAGTGCAACAAAAATAATATGTGAAACAATATTAAGAAGTGACTAAAATCTAATACAAACTTGAGTAGGTAGATGAAGAGAACATATCATATTGACTCAAGTCCCAGGTAACATAATCTCTTTTTGGGATCACAACTGGCTTGGCACAGTGCCTCTAAGAGTTTGTTTCAATAGGCTGTTCAATGCAAGTTGGAAAAAGTCAGGTTATATCAATGAATTCTTGGGTTCTGATGGGGACTCGATAACATGGAATATCCATGTTAGAAGGAGATTGACTGACAAAGAAATCAGTGAAGCAGCTACACCATCTACTCCAAACGTTTAATACTTGAAACCCCTGTCAACCCTTTGTATAAGGCAAACTATTGAATTCGAAATGACAACTATTACTCAAAACCAAACTATATCATAAAGCAAAAAGAACACATTGGTCTCTTGTTGAACTGCATAATAAAGAGTAAAAGATCATTTGTGACCACTATCAGGGGTAAAAATAGAGCATTCTCAGCACCCACCCCCCACACCATAAAGCACTTTACTCCTTAGTACCCAAACCCACAAAGCACTCTCTCTCTACTTTATCACCCCACCCAATACATGACTCACCTATATATAAATTTGTATGACTTGATTTGCTAAGCCACATCTGTGCAAAATATAAAAACACAGGTGTGCAGATTGAAAGAGGCCATACCATTTTATAAATGGTGTTTGATTTCTTCTTACCTACACGCACCATAAAATTTGGGTAAAACATAACTTATTAGAGAGAGAGAGCCACAGAAAACTCCTCGCTGATAAGTAAAAACTGAAGGGGGAGGGAGAGATGGAGATAATCTATCCCAGCCATAAATACCACAAACCTAACATGAAATAGGTAACACATGAAGAGCAAAACTGACAGGCTATAGAGTTTCCACTAAATGCAAAATAGATGGATTGGTACTTAATTAAAACCATTTGGTGGTATATAATATACGGTTGAAAAGGAGCAGTGGGTGTGGGCAAGGACATACCATTTGCGAGTTCTAAATCAGCAAAGATATTTAGCCTACTGAAATCATTTACAACTCAAATTCCAACCCTGCAAAAGCCTCAAAAACTATTGGAAAATCACCCTCCACCCATATTGAAGAACCACATAACACTCCCACAAAAAAGTTGTATACCACACCCATTGCCTCATCCCGAACCCTAGAAAGTTTCTTTGACAGTCTCGGATAATAACTCCACAACCAGCTTATTGTCAGTTGAGAAATGTCCTTCCCACCCCAGCCCACCTCATTCTCCATAGACTTCAAATCCATTCTCCCTTCCCACCCCCTTATCACCTACACACTTGCCACAATATCCTGCGACTCAGGAACAAACACTATATCTGGTTCTGAGGCCTCTAAGCAGCTACCCTGGTTACACCCCTACTCAGATTATATAGACCTTGAAGTTGAATTTGCACTTAGCTCTAACATCCCATTACAGCCATATAGCATTTGAAGGTCCCCTACAAATACACGCCGTGCGAATTCTCAGACAGACAGAGCTAAGCTTGGTTCTAGTTCAGCATTCAAGGTGCGCTAGCATCGAGAGATGCACTTGAAGGGGCATCTAAAATAAATAGTAAAGTGCGACCATTAAGAAACAATCCGGATTGAAAATTATTAGCTATACAGACTGTTGTTACAGGTAATCTAGAAACAATGGGCAATTGTGAAGCATCCGGATTGAAAATTATTGGCTAAGATGAATACCCCCTCCACCTAAAGGGAAACGCCATCCTTTTTTCTTTTGCCCTTTGTATTGGTGAAATTATGGCACTTCATTCAGCCATGTAGTTAAAAAAACATCCAAACCGTAACTTCCATACCCCATGAAGTACTCATTGCGGTCTCTGTACTAATAGCTTTCCACACTTTATAAAAGAATGGTATGTAGCTAGAGATAGCTAGAGAAGGTTTGATATCCCTTTCTCACAGCATATGGTACCATACACATTACAATTTACATTGCATACATTGTCAAAACCTAATCCTTCATCAAGGTTCCACCAAAGCATAGTTAAAGAACTCAAAGCTATTTTATTTCTAAGATGAAGCCCTAGTGAAAAATGGAATCACCCAAACAGCCATGAAATATGTAAACAACCTATAAATCCACATGTATAAAACATAAAATGCACCTCAAAATATTGGGCAGCTTCCACATTACCCATTAGCTACATGTAAGTACCATACTAACATTGCTACATGTAAGTACCCATTATTGATAGTGGATACTCATACATAGAAAAAACAAACTAATTCTTGGTTCAAGTTCAAAAAAAGAAGAATAAGATAAGAGTCCAACCAACAAAGAAGATAGACCATTACATTAGTTAGGGTTACATGACATGCCGTTGCAGAATTGCATTATAGGCGAGGGGAAGTCTATGACTTAGGGTTACACATGCTCCGTAATACAATATATTTAATGAAGAAGACACTAAAGTTAACTATTTTTCTATAGTGAGAGAAAATATGTAAATACAAATGTGGGCGTGGTTGGATACTTCGTACCTATGGTGTATCGGCAAGAGTGAAGTGCATCCAACAACTAAATGATAATCTGAATACTTGCAATAATCTTGGGGTTGGGCTGAAAGCCAATGAGCCTCAGTATATAGCCCTGACAATTAAAGAAATAGACCATTAAATTCCAAAGAAGTATGCTACAGAAAATTCAGGTAAAATGGATTCAGATGCACAACACCAGTTGAAGTTTTACAGTTTAGTAGAATTAAAGAAAAAAAGGAGCAACACATCACCTTTAAAATTCAGGTCAAGTATAATCAATTAGCATCCAATTTGAAGGAGTTGACAAATAAATCAGGTAAAAGTCATTATAAAATGTGGGAAACACCATCAATGTATCATAATGAACCTCAAACTGCTAAAGACATATTTGACACATAAATAAATGAAATTCTCTACAAACCAATGTTCCAAGCACCCACACTAAAATCAAATAATGAACAAAACAAAATGCTCCCCACAAAAATCGTTTTGGCAAACCAAAACTGAAGAGCATTTTAAAGGAAAATGGCAGAATGCAACATCCATATACACTTAGGTGTAAATTCAAACACAATGTGAATGAGAAAAGCATTAGCTAATGTATCATAATAGGGTTATGACATTGACATTTAAACTGCAAAAGGTTTGATATCCATTTCTCACAGCATATGGTACCATACACATTACAATTTACACTGCACACATTGTCAAAACCTAATCCTTCATCAAGGTTCCACCAAAGCATAGTTCAAGAACTCAAAGCTATTTTATTTCTAAGATGAAGCCCTAGTGAAAAATGGAATCACCCAAACAGCCATGAAATATGTAAACAACCCATAAATCCACATGTATAAAACATAAAATGCACCTCAAAACATTGGGCAGCTTCCACATTACCCATTAGCTACATGTAAGTACCATACTAACATTGCTACATGTAAGTACCCATTATTGATAGTGGATACTCATACATAGAAAAAACAAACTAATTCCTGGTTCAAGTTCAAAAAAAGAAGAATAAGATAAGAGTCCAACCAACAAAGAAGATAGACCATTACATTAGTTAGGGTTACATGACATGCCGTTGCAGAATTGCATTATAGGTGAGGGGGAGTCTATGACTTAGGGTTACACATGCTCCGTAATACAATATATTTAATGAAGTTTCATACATGGCAAAAGACTAAATCTTAGTAAAATGATAGAGGGCAAGACGACCTACTTCTAATACATCAATTACTACATTTGACACTTTGCTTTCATCGAGGAATGCACCATGACAACCTACTGCTAATCCATCAATGTTACATCAAAGTCTCATTCTCAACTATGAGAAGTTTCACGGTGTATCATGGTGTCTTAATCTAAAATATCTTTGGTATAATTACTTTCTTGAGTGAGCAGTAGAGCTGACATAAATATGAGATACGTCATCCCTATGCCAACCTAGCATGAATACCCTCAATCCACTCCTACACCGTAGGGATGCAGTATTAGCAAAAGTTGGTACCAATATCGATAGTCCCATGCTGTTGTAGCAAAAATCCAACATCTTCTTTGAAAACATTTTAAAACTATAGTATTTTTGGCTTATTGTGTTGACTGTTCAGAGCAGACCGGTTCTCCCTTCTTATCATCTAACCTGTCCGCTGACTCTGTCTGCTATACTAAAATCTCTTTCTCTCTATCCGGGCTCAATCTTCTTGTTACAATGGTGTTTGTTTTTAAAGTGTTGCCCCTCTACTGTTGAATCCCTCTATCTCTATCAGCCCCAATACCAAAATACAATGGCGTTTGTTTTCAAAAGACACAAAATAATTTTTACTGTTTTCACTGTAAACTTGAAATACCTAATAACGGAGTACCTCATTGCTCGGGGTAGTAACATTTTTGAAGCATTGTCACCAGTGTATGACCTACCCAGAGCCTAACTATAGAATTTACCTCCAATCGGAAGTTTGGTGTTGGTAGTATCTGGATTCTCTCATATGCATCAGCTCGAACACACAACCAATTAAGAGTTTATTCTTATCAATAAACAAAATTCCATAATTTTGAGACATATGTGTTGGTTCTTGCAATCAACATATATCTTACACATTTTCTCACATCTACACAATGAAGACACATCCAAGTTAAAAAGTGAATACAAAGGAAAACATCAAAGAAGCAAATTCATCTAAAGGTAATTACCAAGTTGTTTCTTACATTTATTGATGCAATCCACATGTTTGAAAGAGTTCGTTCAAAGAATACCTTACATTTAACAACTTGCGAAGAGTAACCTGATGCCTCAAAAACATTTGAATTCAAGCCATGAAGTCACACTAAGAGATGAATACATCGAACAAATTCAACTGCACATGTGTAACACATTTACTCCAATAAATTCACACACTAATTAAACATGCACAATTAGTCCAAGATCATTATCTTTCTACCCTAACGTAGAAAATTTGTGTTAGGCAAGGCACCCTATCTAACCTAATAGTACTCTTCATTCACCAACATATGCTTCTTGTACTAAATTTCCCCATCTCACCCAAGAAAAGGGAAACATATACATAGAGTGAAATATGTCAACAAACTCTAAGCAAATCAAGTCTCTCATTAAGCCAAAATCTCCTACTCAGAAATTGTAAAACACAACATAGGAATGTGCAGTAGTGTTTGGAATCATTAATATTGTTATAATGGAAATACTATAAGGTATTGAAATATCATTGGCAAGTTGTATCTAGCTCCATTACTTTAAAATTCATGATATGCCTAAGACTACGATGGGGATACCATAGCAGAGATCAAGTGAACAGGAATGTTTCAACAGTATGTATGTTCAATAAAAGAATAGTTTAAGTTGTAAATAACACAGAAAGTATGATAATACTATAGGCTCGTAGGCTACACTACTAATGCTCCACATTGCTACTGGGAAGTGTGATTTAATGTCACAGTAACGCGATCATACTCCTTAGTAGTGCAGCTCCTTTACAGGACTCTCTTCAAATTGGAAGGAAAAATGAAAACAATAAATTTACAGTCATGACACGCAGAGTTGTCTAAGACATGCAGAGTTGTGTAAAAGTTTAGATAAATATATAACATTAAGTAAAAGGCAAATGTAAGCTAGGAAAAATACATTAGAGCATGTAAAAGTTCTAGGAGTACGACAGTTACTATACCAATATTGAAGAATAAGAGAAGCCCTCGTTTTAATCATTGTAATATGTTGAAAGTCACCTTCCTAAAATTTATGAACTCTTGGTGTTCAATCTTTAATTATATGCCATATGTGTACTCATCTTCCGGTAAGTGCAGTTGTGGCTACTCCAACTCCTACAATAAACAGTATATCGATTGATGCTGGAACAGAAATATCGATGTAAGTTTTACGATGGAAGCAATAACCCTCGCTTCAATCCACAACTGCGACAAAGTGTGAACTTTTAATTCTAGATAATGGGTTGTGCATCTTTGAAGTGTGAATAATTATGATAAGAAAATGTGTGTTTGATACTACTGAAACTTAGTGAACAAAGGATTTACAATTTTTACCCCTATGGTGTATTATGGGGAGGCTAGTCAGATCTGCTTCTCTTTGAGAAGACAAAGCTGGTGCTGGTGTTCATTGTCACTTCTCAAGGGAGCATATATAATACTCTTGATCATATGAAGAAGATACCAAACATTTTTTACAACTGAGGGTGGGTGATTAAAGATACCAATCCTTGGCTTATCAAGCTCGTACCATATGATGCGACATTTAAGGGTGGTTGATTAAAGAGCCTCTATGTACAAATAACTATCCAGACACATGTGGGACTTTTCTATCTATAAAATCTGACCAACACGTAACATTTGGCAAAATTCCTTTTTTGAAATAAGTACATAAGAAGAGCTGAGGAGGCGGTACCCGAGTATATCAAGGGATTTCTTCTTTGCTTGGCGCCATATTGTCAAACAAAGTGGTTCAGCATATCCTAGAGTAAGCCTCCCTGATTCATCACTATCGACCGATTACAAATAAAGTCAAGAAAAATGCAGAAATTTGGAGAGTGCATATTCAAAAATAAAAACTAAAACAGATATAGATTGATGTAATTGGAAAAAATAATAAAATATACACTTGGAAAACATGAGAATCATAGAACTTGTACCCGATATTATTACGAAAAATTAGTTGAGTCTCATAACTATTAGAAGGAATGAAAGCAAGATAACGCATATCGCATAGTTAACTATTAGACTTGTATATTCTAATTTAACCTATGTGGATTTTGGAATAAGATAACTTCTAAAAATTCAAGTACTCAAACATTGTGAACATATCAAAGCAAGTTCCACCACACCATAATCCACCATACAAAGACACAACACAAACAGTCTCATAGAATTTCAAAATAAATGCACATATCGAGATGGGAACAACTTAAATAGGTTTCCACTCTAAAATTGCAATGACATAACCATTGAGAAAACGTGTCTTTGATACTCTCGGGTGAAAGAACTACTTTGAATGGGCTATAAACATCAATTTTAGTTTAATTTTTCATAACTACTTTGAAGGGTCTATAAGCTACAATGATCATGGTATGTTGTGGGTAGAAAGGTATATTCTTTTTTGGTTTTACTCAATTGCATATCAAGCCTAGGAGTTGAAATTGTACATGGTGATTCCAATGCAACCATATCCAATATACTATTTATGGTAACCCCCAGTGAGCATGCTTTACCTTACCTTGTTTGGATATACATACAAATCCCAAGTTTTGACACACAAACCCAAATTTGGACTGACAAATCAGTTACTACTTTACCAATAAATTGAAAATATAATGACTTAATTGGCTTTTAAAAAGAATACCACCAAGTTCAAGCTTTTACCTAGAATGTACCTCAAGGATAAAGATGTCTACTCAAATCTCTAAAATTTTCTTAAGTATAACATGATGCAAAGTTGTTTAGCTAAGGCACTCATATTCCTCTCCCCCACCATTACCATTATCCCATCCCCCACCACTACCATTATCCCCATCCCCCACCACTACCATTAGATGGAAAGTTGTTTAGCTAAGTGTATCACTGGGTGATACAAAAAAATGCATTATACATAAAGGTGTGGAGAGATAGCAGGCATGTGCAGGCATCTCAGTTTACAAAACCAAACCAAGAACTCACTACATCCAAATCAGTATGTCGTTCAAGAAAAAAAAATTAGACCATCCAACTTCGCAAAAGAAGTCTGGCATCACCAAGAAACAGATCATGTATCTGATTAAGAGAATGGAAGATGATGAAAATTTACTATAAATTAACCTCGCAAGGATTTTACCTGGGAAAAACGCACAGCATCATTATAGAGAAAACTTGTAACATGGAAAGTCCTTATACAGTAAATATGTGTGCTACCAATATAGCAGTTCTGAAAAAAAAGGATAACAGTTTCAATCACAGCGATATAAGCGAGGTATCAATTTCGATCAATTTCAATCACAACTAAGCTTCCCTTGAGACCTATCAATTTCTATTATAAACTGAGAGAGAGAGAGAGGTTACTAAGAACTCCAAAGAAAGATCAAAAGAAAAACATACACGAAAGGTAGATACCCGAATTCTTCTGTAACTCAAAATTGTAGCTTTCTTTGATTGCGTGACCCCCTTGATGTCGATTGGAGAGAGTATCTTGGCGAGGTCCTGGCGGTTGTGCTCCTGGCGGTTTCTTCTTCAACCTGGCGGTTGTGCTCCTGGCGGTTGTGCTCCTAGGAAGATAGGGAGAGATTTGGCGCAGTGAGCAAGAGAGAGATAGAGAGAAGAGAAAGCGATTGAGAGGAAACAAACCTACCGGCGGGGTGAAGGTGAGGGCTCAGTTTCCCCTCTTGGCGAGGTCACGGCGGTTGTGAGGGTTCTTTCATCTTCAAGACAGGGAGGGATTTGAGCATAGAGCAAGAGAGAGATAGAGAGAAAAGAGAAAAATTGAGAGAGATGGCGTAAAGAAGGAGAGTTGCATGATTACAGGAGAGAGAAAGAAGGGATTTTCGGGAAGGGAGATTTGGGGAGTCGGCAATTTTGAGAGGCGTGATTTTGGGGAGTAGTCTCAGCCGTCGGCTGTATTAATTCCAGCGAATTTTTTCGTTTCCCAAAAACATGGGCCAGCTTCTTTAATTTAAAGTCAAAAAGTTTAAGAAAAGTTCATCATTAGCGCCTGATTTTGGGGAAATGAGTTCTGTAAATCAATCTGGACCATCGAACCATCTCCGATCTCGAGAAATCTACACGGTGAAAATGGGTAGGAGATGTTAGACGGCTCAGGTTTGTCCTGGAGGGTTTTTGGTGATTTTCGGCCCTCCATTTCGGAGATGGCGGGAAAGTACTTCCTATTATGTATATTAGATATATATATGACCCTAGATCGTGAGAAAACATATTCCCATGCTATTTTACTTCTTTTAACCATTAGTCTAGTTCGTTTTACATCAATCAAGCAAGGAGTTGAAGAGTAGTTCATTATGATTTACTTCTCTAAACTCTTCTCTTCTTTGTTCCAATTGATGATCTCTATAGTTCTTGTTATGAGGACATTTTTATTGTTTGTTTCAGTTTAGTCTACTATTTAGATTGAATTGAGTCTTCTATAATTGAATCTAGTTTAATGTTCATCATGTCTAGCTAATTCTTTATTGGGTAGGATGTGTGAAGGTGATGTGAAGCTTAGATTTAGAAGTTCTACATATTTTTATGGAAGAAGAAACATCATCTTTTGCTGTATTGTATGAAAAACCTATTGATCTTAGCTCTAACATGTTGCTAACACCATAGTTACATGATTAAGAAATATATTAAATCTCTTGTTTCGAATAGATGTTGTGTCTACCATCATATAGATATTACATGTTTAAAGAACAATTTGCAAGTAGGTCTAAGAGAATTAAATTCAACTCTACCATCATATATAACTTTGAATAAGATGATCTTAGGATACAAAACATCATTGTATGCATGAATCATGAATCTAAGTGGATCAAAACCCTAAGCACATCCGTACGCCCAATTCATCATATCATTGTTTAAGAGTTTCAGTTTTTATTGCATCTTAGTTGTTAATCAATCTCAAAAATCCACCCAAAAAAAGTGTGTTTGTGTTGTGAGTCGGTGATAGGAAAACAATCTTTACTACGCATCTTTAATTAAAGTGTGGGGACGATTTCTTTATTACTACAGTTTTAGGTTTAGATTAGTGATAGTATCTAGTTTGCGTTTAGCATTTAGTTGTATCCAGTATCAGTTAGCTCTTTTTTCTTTTGTATTGCGGTTATCAAATGACTTTGTTGCAGGTGTAAATGTACAACAAGAACCAGCAATCAAAATGGCACCGTTGCCGCTTTAAGCATCAGACCGTGGAGATTTTTTTAGCCTCCCCATGCTTTTTTTCTATTTAGTCTTACAGTAACACTTTCTATTATTTTATAAAAATCAGAAGAAATCCAAAAAAAATAAAAAAATTTAACTGACTAGACTTGCCCGTGTACTAGAATTTATGCGATGCGAGCTTCTATCCGGCTCACGCGAGCCAGACTCGTGCGCGTTCCCCATTCTTTGTCACACGTGCCTGATTCTGTTATGAACGAGCTCAGTTTAAATTTTCCCAAAGAATTAGGTTTTTTATATTTTTCTTTTTCTATCACCTTCTTCAATTAATATATTTTCCATTTTACAGATTAGGTACAGGTACTTGTGCATTTGAGAAGACAAATAAACTTGGACCTTCAAACATACAAATACAGGTTGAACTTGCAAAAAAATACCAAAACAAAATACAAAAACAAAATAAGGATAAAGATACAGGTGTGGTGCCAAGTCGACCGCTTCTTGGTACCACAAGAGTACTATACGCATTATCTTCTCTTTTAGGTCATTCTGCTATCATAGGTAACAAGCTCTTATGTGAAGACTCAAACACATCCTGCTAGGATATTTATACTAATGTGATTTATATGTGCCAAGCATATAGGGATAGTTTACTTTTATAAAAGAGCATCTATAGGATAGGTTAGAGTTTATTAACATTCTAGTATGCTAATCTGGCAGGACGAACACAACGACTCTGTAAGTCTTCTTACCTTCTTTTATGTGGTGTTTGTTGGGTGTTTAAATTTAGTAATTTACTGCTTATACCCTATGAATCAACCTAAAAGATGGACCTGGTCTTAGAAGACACTGAGTGGGATTTCATCACCCTCCATCCTAGATCAATACGGACATTGCTTGTGTATCATCAAACGGTTAAAATCAATCAAGAATACCAGCCATTGTCACCATTGTCGCATGTCCTTTGGACGCAACACCCTATCTTTTCATCAATTAATGGTCAATACCTGTTTAAGGTGAAAAACTGAGTACTGAACCCTAAACTGCTAATTCATGTTGGGTAGTAACTTAGCTTTACATTGTCTAATTTATGGGCCTTTACAAGGGTTTGGCACTATCTTTTGTCGATCAAGTATCAAGCTTGTAGGCGAACTTCTTAAGGTAGGGCCATTGCTTGATAACTATCGTTTACTTCTATCGGTCTTTAAGGATTCTAACTCACCGAGGGGCAATTTCGTATTGCCTTATTCGCATTCAATAGAATCTTTTTTGATTGGTAGTCATCTTAAGTTAGTACTTACGTTGGCGGTATCCCTACTTTACACATTGTAGTGCTTTGAGGTGAAGCTTGCCTTAGGTACCCTTTGTGAGTGATTTCTTTTCAATGTGCTTTTAGATATTGTTTGATTACTTAGTGGATTACCAAAACTTATAGAAATAGTTGCATTATATAGAAACACAAGTGTGGGGCTATTGACAATTCTTCCTTGGTTAAAAACCCATTGCGTAAAGCATTAGTACCTTGGGGTTTATGGAATAGTCGCTTTGACATTCTGGATAACTAGTATCTCAACGAGCTAAGTTTTCTACTAGTTAATTTAGTATTATCTTCGAGTTCTTAGGAGGTTAGTGAGTCTTCTTTGAACCTAGATAAACCTAGTAGATATTATTAACCACCACTTGAGTTCGTAAGTTCCATCAAGTGGTCTTAGTATCAACTGTGTTTTACTATGTTAATCCTAATAACACTAAACTTTAGAAGTCTTTTCTTTGAGGAGTGTTGCATGATACAGCTACGTCGAATTAGGGTCTTAGCATTGTCAGTCCTAGTGTGTTTTGTATTCTACTCATTATTTGTGTTGGTGTGCAGTACAACCGTGCACTTGTTTTTTGTTTGCCGTAGTTGAGTGGTCTTAACATCTAGGTAGTGAGTTGTTTTAGTTAGTATACTAGTTAGTCTTAGTGTTCAAGTCTAGTACTGTCTTAGGAGCTATATACCCCCAAAGAAAGTTTAGGATAGTTCTAATTATATCCCTTGTTCTCTAATCCAACAAGAAGGTCTACCCACCTACTAGGAGTAGCTCCAAAACCCCATATAGAGATGATCCTTGGTCTTCTCTGCTGGATCCTCAAACCATCACACCACCTACTCATCAATAGGTTCAAAACCTAATTCACCAAAAACTCCAAGAAAGAGTTCTACTCATTCTTCACCAGCCCATTCAAGAGAGCCAACACCGGAACAATAGGAGACCAAGTAGCTAACCAGTCTACCTTGAGGTCTCAACTCATTCCTCTCAAAACCGTGCCTGAGCCAGTTGTTGTTGTTCCAGTAAGAAGCCAATGCTAAAAAAATTTAAATATCACATAGTCTTCGT
>CAWVOZ010000160.1:0-18685 GCA_963931855.1 Philhelius festivus | reverse complement strand
TATGACCATGACTGTGAAAGAGCTAAAGGGAAGTCTCAAACCGTAGTCAAGGTACCCTGAGTAAATTCTGATATATCTTGGAGCCTTAGGCACCTCCATTAGTTTGGCATTGTCATTTAACTCCAGCTCATCACCACCTCTAATATAGTATATCCGTCTGAAGGTTGGAAGGGTAGCATGAGCCTTTATTCGCACCTCATTCGTGATATCCACTTCGGGTTAGTTGGTTATTCCCTGTGCCCAAGATTTATAACAAAATTCTTGTTGAGCAGGGTTAGGATAGCCTATCTTTTGCCAGGGACAGAGGCCATCGTGGTATTCCTTCAGGTCGATAGCTTGATCCTCCTACTCAATTTTGACCACAATGTTCCCAAGCCTTTCATCGTTAAGTATGTGCAAAGGTAGCATTTCGTTCTCAAGGTTGGTCACACCTAGCAAAGCTAGCATATCCTTTGACTTTGCTATCCACATGCAATCGGCTATAATTTGGTTAGTAACAACGCCAGGCGTTAAGCTCGCGAATAAAGCGCACATTTTGTTTCACCTTATTTCTTTAGAGTTGTCCTCCACATTGAAAGGTGGGATCTCTTGAGCTACCGAGCTGCAACCACTTCCCTCAGTCATTACCTCTCTCGTGCCTGCATCATATGCTTGCTCTTTTTGTTGTCCACGGCGATGCTTTCTAGGTCAGTTAGTGAACCATGGGTCCAAGGACTAAAATGCCCATGTGTTCAGGCCGTTCAGGGGTAGTGACACCGTCCTCTAGATCAACAAATTCATTGGTTGGCTATGCGCATGCTCTAGTTTGCCTAGATGGACTAGGTGAATCTTTGATTATATATCACCTCCTCCTCGAAGTAGAAGAACCAGATCCAATCTTTTACGTCCATTAGATGGACGTAAAAACACACAAAAAACCCAGTTTTTTGCCATTTAAAAATCCATAAAAACCCAGATCAAAATTTCTTTGAGAAATATGCACCTTAAAACCTCAAAAACCTTTGAATCATGTACGAGTGAAATGCATGCACAAGTTCCTTAGGTTTGATCAAGTTGAGTCTTGAATTATAGAGCCTTCAAATGATGAATCTTGAAAACATCGCGATCCACACATGACCAAATCAAGGGCGATTTTGTTACATATAAGACACACACAAAGTATGGACTTTCAATCTCCCCGTTGTCATTAGATAAAACAAAATCCCATTGTACATCTTTAGTCCTCGTACAACTACCCAAGAATTCTAAAGTGTTACTTTCTATTACAAGATACAATAATACAATAGAACAAATATAAAAACTCTGAATGGATTGTTTTCCCGAGAAAAATACCTCCTCTAAGTCTTCCCTTACACCAATCATAAAATAAGACTTAAAAAAACTACGAAGTTTTATCTTTAAGCACTAGCATCACTTGCATCCTCTCCTTCACTTTGACACATGTAAAAATGATTTACCAATATCACAAGACAAGTGTTAAAGCATCAAGAACAAAAAATAACTAAAGATGTACAACACTCCCCCATTTTGATACAACCTATGGCAATGTACACACAATCAAAGACAATAACTCCCCCATCATGTATGACCTCCCCCTTACCAAGACAACTATGCATAATCAAATGGAATGCATCTTCATAGACCAAAAAGTTACCCCCCATAACACAAAGACCAATTGAAACATTAAGAGAACGCAATTCAAGCTCTATCATAGAAGAAGCAAATTGATAAATATGAGGCAACATTAAAACTAGTTGCCAACATGCAATACAAATTTTATTTCAAACAATATCAAAGTTTGACAATGCTTGAAACTTATGAAAATAAACAAGCAAAGACATATTTACAATGCAAAAACTCTACCTACATGTTCTCTAAGTATGATGTAACAATTTGAGCCAATATATAGAATCAAATAACTAAACAAGTACGATAAAAATATAACTGACATAAATGATCCAACACAATACCAACAATGTCAATATGTTTATTCAACTTGAAATAAACCTACATAACATACTCGGGTGTGTGTGTAGTAACATTTCAAAACTAATATATTGATCGATCAATCTATCTATCAAGATTATAAGCATCATCAATTAGTGTATAATACAAATATTAACACATTTTTTTCTTTTAATCTCATTGTATTATTCATACTTTAGATACATACCCTCAAGTTATATGCTATCAAAGGTGCTTATACAAATTGATAATTCCCAAACTAGTTGGTTTTAGGGTATCGGATCAACAACATCCCTCGAGTCTTTATCACTTGAGATGCCAAACCATATGGGGTTGTGCCCCCTGATTAGTGAAGATATCTTTCCACTCACTTTGGTCATCTTTTCAACATATTTATGAAACATTACATAATACATTCTTCACGCATTTTCATCAAAAAATTTCATAATCAAACATAGAGTGTCATGATATAAACAATGAATGATTATGAATGTTCAAGTACTCTAAACATGAGATCCATATATAAAAGTGTACTCTCCATCAAATAAACAACCAACATGATAGACATGCACAAAATCCACCTACATCAACCATGTATCTACCATAATATGTCTATTTAACAATTCATCCAATAAGCTCAAAACCAAAAATATAATTTTTTTTGTATTTTTGTTAAAATATAGAAACACTGCATGAACCTACACGATACCCAGTATGGGTTTACCTACATTTTAAGGGTTTGTCTACTCTTTCTAAGTCCACCCTACCTACGTTAGGGAATGCCATTACCCATTGGGGTATGATGATTTTTTCCTAAAACATGCTTCTATGGCCAAATGTGTAACTACAACTATCATATAAGCAAGATATAATAAATGGGAGAGAAATACTACCTAGCCGCTATCCAGAGTGAGTGCAGCCCTGCAAAACAGAGATTATGATACTTGCACCCACCCTCCTACATCCAAAGAAGGTTAGTCAATAGATAATCTTACACATACCATAGAAGGCCATTACTATGATTACTTGCTACGCTACGGTGCTCCGTGATGTCCTGGACATCACGGGAATAGGCACTACGACTCTCTATCTATAGGCCCCACACGGTGGTGGTCTCGGAAAAACACTAATACGACTATCATTTATTGATACGACTAAACACACTACTTTACTGTCGGTCCAACTCTCACCCTGTACCTACGTGTGCCAGGCATACCCACACTCCCGAGTATGTCTCAGCCATCTTACACTCCACTTCCCTGCATACCAGCATCACGGAGTGACAGTGCCGTGCAAGTTCCAAGGGAAATGCGACTCGGATGACTCCAATCACTATACATCATATCCTCGTGATCACAGTACGGAGTCCATCTGCCTGTCTGATGTCTCAAGCCTGACGACGCCTGCCTCGCAGGTAACCAATATTCATCCGATATCTGTCCATGGTGAAACGACTAATCCCACCTCGCGATGGGGTGAAAGTTCACTCGTATATGAACCCGACCACTAGCGTCCAGGAATCCTCCGTCTGGCATATAGTGAACCAATCATGAGCATGAGAGTTAAAAAACCGACGATCGAACCCCAAATACGCGAAACCCGTAACACGGTTAAACCACGCTTACACCGTACGACTTAACTCAAGATTTGGATCACTTAAAATGTCGACTTCCTAAATTAGGTCTATCATATTAATATGATTTTTATTGTATTTAATGTCAAAAAAGAAGTGATTACGGTACTTCTTTGTGCGCAACAAAAGTAGGGTTTAGAGAAATTCCATATACCTCGGCGTTCCTCGCGTGTTGACTTCATGGGTGAGTGAGAACTCAGCCCCCGACTCTCCAAAGATAGCTCTGAAAATTTTCCATATCGCCTCGGGATTTGTGCTCGTACATCTATTTTATTTTATTTTTATTTATTCATTTATTTATTTCTTATTTATTTTCTCAATTATCATGTTACATTTCAATTCCAATACATAAAAGTACTTTTTTTACTGCACGGTTTAATTTTTCTGAAAATCAACTTCCATGCAAGTCTGGAATTATAATTTCCATTTCACGATATTTTAATCGGGTTATCGCACGAGCAGATCTAAATCCGAGATCGTGCAGCTTGATTTATGACCACAGTTGGATTTTAAAACTAAAAGCCGTGTAATTAGATTTTACTACTTCAAAACAAATGTCGCATATTTTATTGTTAGCGGGTGATTTGAACATTACAAAAACTCATACTTGACCCAAGGGTCAACTACCACGTGGTTGCACACACGAGTTACAAACTAAAATGAGGATTGTGCGAAAAGCAACGTACGCGCAATACAAAATGGCATATTTCAAATTCTTAGTTTAGGGGCGTTCGGTTGAAATGAATTTAGAAAAATGAATCTTTTTATATATATGGAAAAATGAGTACTACTAGCAAGAATATTTTAGGAAACTTAGACATATAGTAAAGGACCAACTTTACTAAATTAATCACACACTTATTAATCATTAATAATCACATACTTAATCATATGACAAACTAATGATGATAGCTAACATTATAAATTACTTCAATTCCAATCAAGCTGTACAGTAAATGGGATCTACCTACCCAATCAAAGTGGACACATTTTCCTACCACAGTATTGATGATCCAAGGTAAGACAAAAATGTTTCAAACATTAATATCGAAAAAGACAATACGAACAGTATAAAGCATTGGCATAATATTTTTGTTCCTGTAGGTTTCATTGTGTCACACCTGCAAGACCACTTACTGTGCGTGTACCATGTCCCTTCCATCCACGATATGACCATAATCCCTCGCTCGCTGTGTCATACGTTAATTAATCCTTCAAATCACTAACTACCAGCAACTGACGAATTTCTTAATTACCCCAACTCCCTATGCACCTACTGTGACACGAAGGAATCATATAAAACATAGTACGAACATCAAAGTACTGACCATGGGTAGGGACAGACAGATTTGTCATATACGGACTCATTTCTTTCTTTCTTTTTAACTGTCAGGACAATTCGAGATGCATCACGGGTGGCAAGGGAAATGAGTAGTCGACCTGCCTAACCAAGTATGACCCTATATACATAACATACTATAATCACACACGACAAGACCACTAGATGGATGAGAGATTAATTTGGCTGTTGTACGCAAATCCTGATACCCCTCAAGGGTGATTACTTTATTGAAATTCAAAAGGACATTACTTAGGAATGGAAATCCAAGGCAATGCTGTCAACCTTCGACCCCAGGCAGCCCTACACGGTACCACATTTTTACACAGCATGAGTTATGTTAAGTGTTCACATGAGTTCCACGGATTTACAAGCACAATTTGACTATAGCCGGGTTATTCAAATTTTGAAACAAACTCACACCCTCGACACTTCTAACATTATTTAATTCCAAAAATAGCAAACTAAAATCCAAATCAAAGGAAAACATGAGGGAGAAGATGAAAAACATACCAAACTTGACAAATTTCAAATTTAAGATGTGGGCAAACCTAAATATCTGATTTTTACTAAATTTATTATCTTGCATAAAAATACGATTTCTACCCGTTGTTTTGATTCATTCATTCTTTCATATGTAAATTTAAGGTATAAATAACCCACCTTTGGGAGAGATCAAAAATCTTGGATGCTCTTCCTCGAAAGCTGCACCGTTAGATGGAATCTCCTTCGCGGGATCTATAACTTTTCTTTTTCGGGTTTCCTTCTTCTCAACTTTGACTTTTCGGATCTAGGGTTCAGATACGAGTGAGCTTTCACTCCATCGCGAGGTGGGATTAGTCGTTTCACCATGGACAGATATCGGATGGATATTGGTTACCTGTGAGCAGGCGTCGTAATCTGTAGATTGTTGTAATGCAGTGGTTGTTTTTAAAAGTTTCAAATTTACTCATCTTTTTATATGCATGTATAAGTCATATTATGTTTTATATCTGCATGTTTCCGATATTCAACTATCCTACTAGCGTCCCGACTTGGGGAAGGGCAAAATGGTAATTTTGCCTAATTTTCTAGGTCGGGGCGCTTCAGGAGCCCTGAGCTGCCTACGAGAGTATGAGAATAACATACTTCTATTATTATTAGTATTTTCATATCAATTAATATCAATCATTAACCACAATGATGTTAACACGAAGAAAAGGGTTTAGGAAGGTGATGATAAACGTTGACTCAGCAATTGTAGTTCATTGTCTTCAAATGGATTCACCACCATGGGGAATAAGGCACCGGATTAATGGCATTATACAGATTATGGAGGGGATGGAGGAATGCACATTGAGCACTGCTACAGGGAAACAAATCAACTAGCGGACAATCTAGCAAAAATGGACGTTAATGTGAGAATGGAAGAGGTGGAGTTGAGTAATATTTCTATGGAATGTAATGAAATTATTCAGAGAGATATTTGAGGCACTTTGTATGAGAGAGTTATATGATATGATTAATATAAGAGGCAGGGGACCCTCTATAAAACCCCGCTTGCTGATAAAAAAAATTATTAACCACAGTCAACAATCCACAAACAATTTGCTATGATCACTACCAGACTTTACATTTCATATATCATATATAGGGAGAAAACACATCAACTTATCCCTTAAGTTACTAGTATATAAATATATCTATCACAAGACAACACTTTCTATTTTAATCCGGTTCTCACGTCGTGTACACGTATAATTTCATACTCGTCAGGGATGAAGAATATCTTACCCACCCTTATAAGGTGGAGGATCTAACTCGGGTAGATGGATCACTCGTGAGTCCATTCCTTCACCATCACATATTTATCTCAATATATACATACCATAATCAATCCTCAAATCTATTAGTGTAAGCCGTCTCCACTGTACAACAGCTGGTTGGAGCCCCCACTATCATCAAATCTCAAATCAACATTTTCTCATAACACATGTTCATTTTATGTCCTTCTCTTTCTCATTCCATTTCATTCTTTCTCACGAGCATTTTACTTTTTCTCATTTCCATTTTCACATTTTCTTTGTCTATTTCATATTTCTTTTTTTTTCTTATTAAACGAATAATAGCACATATAATTTCATAATCATTATTAGAAACTCATTGCCATTACTCATTTTAAATCAACTAAATACTCAGGGCCATAAAGAGGTAACATGAAACATATTTTAATCTTATACATTATTATTATCCTTAAGGGAATCTATGTTCTTTGTATATTTATCAGGTCAAGTAAGTTTTCAAAGGCCAAGCCGGTTTACCAAGGTAACAAGTCCAACTAATTTTTTACTATTTTCAGCAAAGGAGTCTATTGATGCTCACAATAGCCCCAGATATCTGATAACCAATAAGGAACCAACAAATCAATCCAATACTACTTAACTATGCTCATCCATCTACATTAAGATATTCCAACTTTTACGCACACCGCCATTAAGAAACAAATTCGCCATCACCAATCAAAACATATCTTACATCCACCAATCTCTTACCACTAATTACTCGCTCAAACCCGATTCTCAAAGTTACATACAAAAAATACACCAATCTAAAGCACACCACCTGCCAACATTACTAATTTAAGCCTTTCACCTGATCCCATCATCTTCCTAACCGCAACAATAACAACAAATTTCCTTTAGAAAAAAACTTCCACCAATAAACTTGGTCATATCTATTCTCAAAATTCCTACGCTTGCTATATTACTTCTATACGGTCTCATCTCTCGACAAAGTCCACAAACAATTATATATTTAAATCACATCACCATCTAATTCTCTAAGCGTTTCCAGCAATATATACAACATCATCGGTAAACCAATGCACTATACTCTTCTTCTCCATCTTTCTGAAATACCTATTCTCACATACTATCTCACATTGTATTAGTCATTCTGGCGCCTTACATACATCTCCTTATTTCAAGAAACCCTTGATCAATTTCATTAGCATATCCTTTACAAGAAACCATATCCAAATTACTAACCAAAATAAGCTCCAATCGCATCATACCCATCGCTACTCCTCATATCAAAACATCACGTATTGGATTACTAACCCCTTGCATCAAACATCCAAATTTCACCTCAAAGTCAAACATCAAACCCAGAAATTTACTCTGATAACTCCTAGTGTGGCATAGACACCTAAATACCTTTACTTCTCCATTTCAAACTCAACTTACATTACATCTCATAACAAGCTTCTATTCTCCACCTTAAGAATGAATAAAGATCACTGAACAAATCCCTTCTAAATATAATCTTGCATCTGACTTCCCTATCCAAAAACTCCTTGATACTCTAAAACTTTCCTAAATCGTCCAATCTTGCAACAAAATCCAATCTTCAATCTTACTCCAATCTCTTACCCATACACATAGTCCGAAGATCCTGCTTAAACTTCCTCCAGCTTAGGTTAACCACATGCTCCAATACCATCTTATGCACCCTAAAATACGATCAACACAATATTACCATATTTCTCTTCCCAAATCGGGACACTCCCGCGTAATTAAAGACTTTAGATACCATGTAGTAAACCCTAAAGATACATCTAAACAACAACTGATAACAAACATCTATCAAGTGCAACATCAAACGTCCAACTGATACAAAACCTCCAATCAACTACAGTTACATCATAACTCAACTAATATGTTTAATTCAACAACTGATAACAAGTATGTTACTGAAACCAAAGACAACCACTACTAAGTCCACTATACGGATGATCTCCAAGTTCTCCAATCCAAGCGTTTGAACTATAAACACTGCAACACTGGAAGCAATCTCATCCAAATCTATCTTGAAGCACATCCACAGCTATTGAACTCCTATCCTGCACACAAATGCTACCCAGGTGTACCACCATGAGAATGTCTGGTGGTCAGTACAATCATGTAGTGCTGTGAGCTTTCCTAGTCCTATATCATCTACTACCGAATCACCCCTATCATGAAAGAGTGATCCAACTCAAGGGTATTATCTTCATCCCATAGGATGTTCTAGTCCAGGTTTACGTCCAATATAAATAACGATACTATCAATGTACAAGATTCATTCTACCCTATTGGTCTATCCATTTCCTTTCTATCATATATCCATTCTCATAACTTATTGCTTCAAGTCAACTAAAGAGTCGAATGAGTTTATATTAATCTATAGGAATACCCTTTTAAATATTTGATAAAGGGCACCAATTATGGAATTAATAGAACATAAGTAAAGCTAACAAAAGAATCATATCTAACTATCTATAATACTTACACCGCTGCTTCTTGGAGTGAGTGTATGCTCTGCACAGAGGTTAGTTGATGCTCACCCTACATCCACAAAGGTTAGACAATTGCAATTAAATATAATATAACAAAGGTGATATAACAAATAAATAATGGACTAATTACATATCTAAATCATAGGGTATGCTTTTAAGCCTACACATTTATACGGAGGATACCTAATCTTCTTATCATCGTATACCGGGAGAATCCTTTATTCCCGTCCTTTCATATTTCATTCCTTGAGTGAATCCTCTATCCTCTGTCTCATTTCATAACATTCTCATTCATCATTCATTCATATCTCTGATTACATATTCCAAGGTTCTCATAGTCCTCTCATTAAGTATAGCTTGTGGCTTACTTAGTCCACCATAATTCAGTATAATTATATATATATATATATATTCCTTCCATATTCATACTTTATCAATTCATCTTTGGGATCCCCAGTCCCTACATAATCTACTTTATCACACTAGGGTTTGAAATCCCCATTTACATATCATCACAATGGGATCCTAAGTCCCTACATTGCCACTTAATACCACCTTGGTCATCTCTTACTATTCAATCACAAAAGCTATTAGCTTTAATACCTTACATGTCATTTTATATTTCCAATACTACTTATATGTCTTATTTCTATCCCAACCCACTCATCATCTTCCATTCTAATACACTCATATGCTCACAAGCTATTCTTATACTTTCTCCACGTCACATCCTAACCATAGTTGTAATCCATTCTTAGCACTCATCATTAACCCTACTAACTGACACTCCTTCTTTCAAACTAACTCAATCTAATCATCTCATACATATCCTTACCTCTTACTAACTTAAACTATGTGCTTATCCTTCCTTGTTCGGGTGTCTAGGTCTGGCTCACTCCCAAACTAGGTTTTGCTACTAGTCATTAATGCATGATTCAACATTATATCCTTCTATATCCTTTTCAATTCTAACCATTCTCTATTCTTCCTCTTATCTCTATCTTTACTATCCTCACACTCTTCACTCACTCATACTCTTATTATTTGCCGGTACACAAGGGGATCGGTTCTAACCATCACTCTAACACTTCCTATTTCTACTTTACACTTACCCTCTTAACTTTTTCTTTATATCCTATGGTATTTCCCTCTTTTATTATTTTAATGGTATTTTCCTTAATAGATTTCCAAAACATCAGAGGATCCAATAATCGACTCATTAGTCTTTAATTTACTGATTTAAGGTTCAAAAAATATTCGGGTATGTGTCTGGTCCTTGAAATTCCTAGGGGCATGTTGTTAGAGTTAAAAGTTTACTCGAGAATTTTGTCAAACACTTGGATGGCAAATAACACAGTAGTCTCTACACTTAATCAAACTTGTTTTAAAGTAATGTAAGTAGTTTAACCAAGTCATATACACATCAATTACAAGTTACTACGATGATTTGAACATTCATTATAGACAGAATTAAACTAGCAATAAACTACGTACATAAAGTAGAGAACAACAAGGTTAAAATGGTTCGGTTATAATCAACCTACATCCACGAACAATCTACTATGAAAGCAATGAAACAAGTATAGGAAGTCACATTTACTAATACCTAGAAAGCCCTCCTCAACTCTTCACTCTGCTAGTTTGTTAGTCTTGCTTCAATCTGGTAAAGCTCACGCCAAATTGTCAGGCCCTTGCTTGCAATTCCTCCGCTAGATTTCATGCTAATGCAATTGATGTATGAGATGATACATAAAATGCTTCTTCTTCAACTTACAATCTTCTAGACATGAATCCACGTGTAGAGAAAAAACAAGTACGAAGAGAAGACACACGATTGAGTTTTGATTTGAAATCGAAAGATGAATGATCAAAAACCCAGTTTGATTCTCTCAAACAATTGTTCTCTCTGTTAGGTTTCGAAGAGGCAAAGAGACATGTAGAGAGTCTGGAGAGATACCTAACAAAGAGACTAAAAACTATAAATAGGGCTCACGTCCAACAGGGGTAAAACCGTAAAAGAAATTTTAAAAAACTTTAAAACAACAAAAATTACGACATACACACCAGGCCTTATGGTATATATGTTGTAAGCCAAGCCGTAAAGAATTCCAAGAAAATTATCTGGATGATGCCTTACGGTATCAAAATTATGGTATACATGTCGTAAAAAGTGAAATTATGTCGTAATTTCAAGTTATAACCTAACAAAATAGGTTGAAAGCAAGGCCGTAAATCACCAAAAAACCCAGTTTTTGAAATAAAGATAAGCACAGATTTTGGGCATGAAAAGACACAGAAAACACTCACGATGTATGCATGCATTGTGTGTACCCGAGCGTTCATCCAGATGGCAAAGTGATACAGATCCAAGTCTTAAACTGTAGCTTGAAACCACGATCCTCAATCACTTATGCGACCAAACCATAGGTGATTTTGTTAAATCTACGACAACTTATAACGTCTGGGACTTTCAATCTCCCCCATTGTCACCGGAGTTAACAAAAACCCTCATGGACATCTTTAGGTCTTCCTAGGCTACCCAAGAGATCGTAAAGTGTGACATTCCTAAAGATATATTGAATGAACAAGAAAAAAAACAACTTCAAGTGGATTGTTCAAACTCCTCCTCCAAGCCTCTCCCTCACGCCAATTATCAATGAGACTTGGGAGCAAAGCTATAGACTTTGAGGCTTCTATGGAAATCACAAAATTCTTTAGCCTTCACTTTATCCTGCAAACATATACAATTCTCACAAGAACAAGTGTCAATTACCAAAGAATACAAAGGTGTACATTACCATGACAACTCCCAAAGAATAGAAAGATGTATATTATCATAACAACTCCCCATTTTAAATAAACTATGACAATGAAGACATAATGAAGCATAAACTCCCCATCATTTATATCCCTCCCCCATAGTCATAGAATGCATACAATGACAAAAAGGATATACTGATTGAAATGATTATGTATCACTAGAGATAGACAATCATATAACAAAATCAGTCTCACAATGACTACACGTACATCAACCCAACATTCTCCCCCTTCAATGGATACCAATAGTTAGAAACTAATAAAGAGATGCTCAAATTCGAACCAAAATTGCAAAAAAAATGAACAATAGTGGATAACATGAGCTTGTTGCCAAAAATATGAAAATTTATGCAATGTAAACGAACTTTCAAAAGATACCAATTGAGATCAATAAATATGAAATATAATGATATTTTTTTAAAATACACATACATAATGCAAAAACCATCTTATCTACATGCTCTCTAGTCACGGTGCAAACCAATTTGAGCCTCAAAGATAGAGATAATAGACAAATGTGAATATTATCGACATGAAACATATAATCAATCAACATAATTCATCATATCGAAATATTCATGCAATTTGAAATGTACTCACATAAATTTCTCATGTTGTGTGTGTAATACTTTTCTAAAATCAAACATTGATCAATCATCATAATCTATAATCATTAATACATTAAATCAATAAATGTAGAATAAAGTTGCAAAAGTCATTCTAGCACATATAATCAAAAATTTTTCAGACTTGCTAGTTGCTATAGTTTTTCTTTTTAACACTTTCGACTTAGTTCTTTTTGTACATGCCTTCAAGATAAATTCACCGAGATGTTTACGTTCTCACCTATGATGCAAACCTTTATTGGGTTGTGCCCTTATTGTGAAGATACTTTTTTACTCATGGACATATTTTCAAACGTATATTCATGAAACATATCATAATGAATTCATTCCCAATCATGAATATAATGCCCAATTACCATAGAAAATTTGAAATTTTAATATGTGATTAAGAAAAATAAGAGGCGCACTAAAAGTAAGACAATTTAAGCTTGTAACACTTTTCCATTGTATAGATACGCAATACAAGAAACTATATTAGATCAACAATATGAAACTAGTTTCTAATATAACACACATCCACTACCACCATCTTATAGGCTCAGACCTGCAATGAAACATAATGACACAAAGCAAAAAATGCATGAACCTATATAATGCATTAGTTTTTAGAGAAATATTTTCAAGCGTTGTTGACAACCAAGTTCACATCTACATCATTGTTTGTATTTCCTTTTATCAAGGCAAGAAGAGTAGATAGGGAATCTAAGTCACTCTCTTTTAGTTTCTCTACTACTTGAACTACTTCATTCTTTACCTAAAATTGTTTAGTTTCTGAAAACTATTTGGTGTCTTAGGTAACTGTCTCACTTTTTCAGCAATTGTCTCAAGGTTAACAACCCCAACCACCTCTTTAGAATTCTTTTTAACATTGTCGTCTTGTTGTTGTTTGAATTCTTCGAAGGCAATTTTTGACCATGTGTGTAATCTTGGTCATACCAATAGATAATATCCCAACTGTCATGATATGTATGACCAGACCTTCCATATGTTCAACACAAGGGTGTTTTATTAGACTTAGGTTTGGTCAACTCATGCTTTTTAACCTTAGGTCTAACAGAAACATCCTTCACATGTTTGTTGCAATTTGTGATTAAAGCAACTAAGGTCGGTTTAATAGCAGACCCAAAAATAGTTTGAGTACTAAGGGCAGAAGTACTCGAGCAAACAACATAACCAAGTCCCCTATGGTTAGATGAAGACCTCCCTACACTTAGCATATGATCTAGTTTAATAGTGCTAGGGTGCATGGAAACGATTTTCTGAGATTCTTCTAACTCTTTCTTAGGGTACTCAAGTTCTACTTGGACAAACTCATGAAGACCGGTTAAGATTTCAAACTTGGTTTCCAAGACAGTCAACTTCTGATTTAAAGTATCTCTATCATCATGTAATTCAGTTTCTTTTCTTTGAAAATCTGCTCTTTGGTTTCCTAGATTACATTCAAGAGATTTTAACTCATCAATGCCAATCACAATCTTACTGTTTAGCTCTTCAATATCAGCTTTAGCACAGTTATTATAAGAGAATCAGAGTTTTCACAATCATTCAAAACTATGGCATTCTTCTTGAGATCATCAACCTTAGACTGCAAGTCATTGATTTCATCAATGCTCACTAAAACCGCAGTCTTAAGGTCAACATTTACCACTTTAACTTTTTGAAAGCTTCATCAGAGACACCATATTCATGCTCTTTTATTTCACTTCTAAGATTTTTAATAGTAAATCCTATATCAATATTCTTAGCATGCTCAAGGTCTAAAAGATATTTCCAGTTAATCTCGGACGATTCGGTATCTGAATCAGAGACTTCAACATCCCCATTTTCAGACCTTGCCATCAAGCATGTGGCAATGTTAACAGTCTCTGTGTGACCAACGAAGAAACAATCTTTGTTATCACCAGACTCATAGTGTTCATCCCAAGAGAATGAAAAATTGGCATAATCATTATTTTTCGGTGTGCACTTTGTGGGACAATCTCTAGCTATATGTTCTTTTCCTTTGCGTTTAAAGCATTCTAAGTCTGACATGTCAAACTTTGCCTTAGGCTTAGGAGTGCTAGCATTCATGGCTCTAGATTTATCACTTGATTTAGTTTTAGCCATATCAGGAGAAGATAAATAACTTTCCTTCATAAGTTCTCTTTTATTAATCAACTTCTTGAGTTGAGCATTCAACAAAGCGATTTCATGATCTATTGAAGAGGACCCATCATCGTCATCATCTAAAAATCTAACAATACCCTTGCCAGAGAAAGATATTTGTTTATATTTCATTTGTAGCTCCTGTATATTTTCGTACACCACTTTATAGGCACACAACTTACTGACAAGTTGATTTACAGTCAACGTCTTGATGTCAGGTGTGGCCTTAGTGATCACATCAATCTTTGAACCGAACCTTTTCCTAGGTAAGACTCTAATATTTTCCTAACCACGTCTATATTAGTAAATTTATGCTCAATACCCGTAGCTTGGTTAACTATGGTCGAGAGTCTAAGATAGAAGTCATCGAACGGTTCATGTTTAGTCATCGTAAGGTCTTCAAACCTTGACTAAAATGCCTGCACTTGTTATTCTTTAACAACATCATCCCCTTCATAGGCTAATCTCAAAGCTTCCCAAGCGTCATGAGCCGTCTTTCTCAAGCTTATCTGATTGGTCTCATCATCATCTAATGCTCAGAAGATAACATTCAATGCCTTAAAGTTATTTTATGACGCAGTTTTTTTAGCATTGGTAAAGTCAACTCGGGGCTTAGTATTATGCTAGCCTCAGAGGCACCATCAGCAAGCACAACTATAGAAGGTGGGGTATATTGAGTTTCTATTTGGCTATTGACATCCTCACCTAAAGCTTGTAAATGTACACTCATTATGGTTTTCCAAATGGTATATTTTTACTATTGAATTTTGGAACCTTTGAGTATCCCTCGTTTAGCCATCCTCACAGTAAAGTTCTAACAAAGCGATTGATCACTCGATGCGTAGAGTTCCCACTCTGATACCAATTGAAATTCCCAGGGGCACGGTGTTTGTTAGAGTTAAAAGTTTACTCTAGAATTTTGTCAAACACTTGGATGGCAAATAACACAATAGTTTATACACTTTATCAAACTTGATTTTAATGTAATGTAATTAGTTTAAACAATTAATATACACATCAATTGCAAGTTACGACGATGATTTAAACATTCATTATAGACAAGATTAAACTAGCAATGAACTACGTGCATAAAGTAGAGAACAACAAGGTTTAATGTGGTTCGGTTCTAATCAACCTACATCCACGAACAATCCACTATGAAAAGTAGTGAAACAAGTTATAGGAAGTCACACTTACTAATACCTAGAAAGCTCTCATCATCCCTTCACTCTATTGGTTTGTCGGTCTCGCTTCAAACCAGTAAAGCTCATGCCAAACTGCTAGGTCCTTGCTTGCAATTCCTCCGCTGGATTCCATGTTAATGCAATTAATGTATGAGATTATGCACAAAACGCTTCTTCTTCAACTTAGAATCTTCTAAACATGAATCCACGTGTAGATAAGAAAATAAGTGCGAAGAGAAGACACACAATTGAGTTTTGATTTGAAATCGAAAGATGAATGCTCAAAATCCCAGTTTGATTCTCTCAAACAATTGTTCTCTCTGTTAGGTTTCGAGAAGGCAAAGAAACGTGCAGAGAGTCAGGAGAGATACCCAACAAAGAGACAAAAAAACTATATATATGGCTCATATTGGACAGGGGTAAAATCATAAAAGAAATTTTAAAAAACTTTAAAATGACAAAAAATACGGCATACACACTAGGCCTTACGACATATATATCGTAAGCCAAGTCGTAAAAAATTCCAAGAAAACTACTTGGATGATGCCTTATGGTATCAAAATTATGGCCACAAAATTATATTATACATGTCGTAAAAAGTGATATTATGTCGTAATTTCAAGCCATTACTTGACAAAATAGGCCGTAAAGCACCAGAAAACCCAATTTTTAAAACAAAGATAAGAGCGGATTTTGGGCATGAAATGACACATAAGACACTCAGGATGTATGCATGCCTTGTGCATACCTGAGCCTTCATCCAGATGGCAAAATGATGCAGATCCAAGTCTTGAACTGTAGCTTGAAACCACGACCCTCAATCACTTATGCGACTAAAACGTAGGTGATTTTGTTAAATCTATGACAACTTATAAAGTGTAGGACTTTCAGTCCTATGAGAAGTTGTATGCTTCCCAAGGATTGCACATGTTTACCAAGAATGAGTAGAAGGAAGATTGGATTACACATACCTTAACGTCCAGATAAATAGAGCTCCAACATAATTCCAGTAGTTTTTCTAGCATTAGGTGATCCAATAATCAGAAGAGAAGAGAAAATTCTACTTATTTTCTTTCTATTTTATTTTTCTTAATTTTTCTGAACCAGGCTCGCACGAGTGCCTAATTTTGCTTGACACAAGTTGGACAAACTCAATTTAGAAAAGATGAAGGAGGCACACGAGTGAGCTGGGTTTTGCTATGCTCGAGCTCCTGAGTACGAGGCGAGAGCTTACATCAAAAATGCATCTAAAAGTAATATTTTTATAAATTTAAACCCTTGGGGCTATGCATATGATCCTATTCATCCATAATTAATATAAAACTTACACCAACAAGTTCTAGAACAAATAATGGTGTGATTTCATGCTCTAAATTATTTGTTATGTTCAAACATGCAAAAGTTAGGTTTTGCCCGATTTTGCTCATCTAGCAAGAATTCTTCATGATTTTCTATTATAATACTTCCATAATCATGCTAACATTATTATGAAGTCATCTACAACAACTCCCTATAAAGCACACATAAAAACAAGTCCGTTTATGCTCATTCAATACTATTTCCCACTTTTTATTAGGGTTTTTAGTGTGTTCTTGATTACTAACATGCCAAATCCTATCCCTTTTCATCCTAAATGTTATAGGTATTCCATCTATCCTATGGTCTCACATTTTAGGTTGAATTCTAGCAAGTTCCAATCTTTTATCTTCAATCCAGGCTTTGTCCTTCGCTTTATCTTCTTCTTTGGCAATCTTTTTGAGCACTCTCCATGGGGTCTAGGGTTGGGGTCTAGACTTGTTTTCTCTCATGGTATTCCCATGAGAGATATGAGAAAGATATTTGGGGTCGATCTAGGGTTTAGGGGAAATAAAAGAACTTAAATAAGAAGGCAAAATAAGGCTTTTAAGTGATTTTGGGCCCTCCAAACCCTAACTAGGCCTAATACCACTCAAATCAGGTTTCCACCCCACCAAAATGTGTGTTATAGGTAATAATAAGGTTAGAAACATGTTTGGGTCTTGCTATAACATTGGATGCACATGAGGGCCCCACTATGGGCCCAACATGCCACTAAAACCGTACAAAACTTGTTTATTTTCTATATAACAAACCGCTCACCGATTTTTCATGAAAATTGGGGAACATACCTCATTTTAATAATAAAAAATACAAAAATACTAAACCATCTTTCTATTAAAAGTACAGGGGCGAAATTGTGATTTCACTCAAAAGGGTATTTTGGGCAATTATTAATATTTATAATATTAGGGTCCGTTCACTATAGCCAAACAATTGGGCTCGTAGCTCATCATATATAAGTCATAAACTAAGCTAAGTTGATTTTTGAGGCAAAAATTGACCCATATTGCACGCATACAGTATGTGTAATGATGTTCCATTAGGTATTCCTATACTTCGGCGGTAATATTTATACGTATTCTTCTAGACTCAATAGTCTCGGCGGTAGTTATCTTAAGTAGATTTCATTGGACTCACAGGTCTCTATGATAATCAATATAAATTTTCGTAGGCTATAATGCCTTGGCAGTACCATCATAGCCATATCCACTTGACAACGTAGCCTCGGTAGTACCATGGCAGTCTAGGTTCCAATCGACCCATAGGTCTTGGCAGCATTACTTATACCCAATCCACTAG
>CAWVOZ010000159.1:0-72646 GCA_963931855.1 Philhelius festivus | reverse complement strand
GACACTAGCCTACAGCTCAGCACGCGTATTGTTAAGGGAAATCGGTGAAAACATATCTTCATACACTAGTAAGAACTATTGAATACTCCCTCCATCATATAGAGTATAGTGTGGTTACCTTCCTTGACATACAGAACGCTTTTAACAATGTTGACACATCTGCAATCGCCTCTGCACTGTCATCTGTGAATGTAGAAGGTTCGCTTGGAAAACTGCTTATACTAGCAGGATTACTAATTCAAAGCTGGGCGGGTTTTCTGTAAGAAGGTCTGTCAGTAGAGAGATACTGTAAGGTTTTGTCCTATCTTCTTTTCTTTCGAACTTGGAAGTGATTGAGCTGTTGAAATATCTGGAAGCACAGAGTTACAGAGCGATTTCAAATGCGGATGACATGCTTTAAATAAGCTTACAAGCATTGGGTGTTAGCCTACATAAAACAGATCTTGTCAACGGCCTTGGCTTTGATGAAAGCATCGCTTCCCATCGATCAGCGAAATCAAGCATCATTGCGCATGGTTGGTACTTGGATGGGGGACCGTTCAAATACCAACCGTGTGCTGTTGACATGTGTTTCTTCTGTTGTTCTTTCTTTCTGTCTGTCTCTCTCTGTTGTGTTGTCTAAGCCGATGGCCTCAGTTGCCAGTGCTTTAAGTGTCTCTACTTCGTAGATTTATCTACGGAGTAGTGTAATATGTAATGTAATGTAAAACAGATCTTGTCCTCTTCTCTACTTACTTACTTAGGTCATCAGACCTTTTATGTCCCTGGGGGACCCCTTTAGTGGGGCATAGGGCGTCCACAACGCCAGCTCGCCATCGTGTTCAGTTTCTGGATATGAGCCGCAACTCCCTCCAACTCTTGCCTAGTTGGATTGACTTCTCCTCGACTGTCCTTCTACATGAGTTTCTCGGTCGTCCAGCTCTTCTTCCTTCTTGAGTGAGTGGATTCCACTGCATTGCATGCGCCGCATTACAGCCCGGGTAGAATTTTCGACTCGATAATGCCAAGGCCCCAGCTAGTTTTTCTTAGTTTCATTCATGGCCCTACCGAGCAGTATCTAGCTTGTCCCTCGCTAATTTGTTAATGCTCTGTATATAATGGGCCTTGCTAGATGTTCCTATATGGGCCCTAGATGGGTCTTCACAAGTAGCACAAAAGCTACGGCAATTCTTAAAAAATTATTAGAAACAATAAAAAAAATTTTTTTTTATTTTTTATTATTGTTGATTATTTTCATTTTTTCTTTGCCTCCCTATATTCGACTCTTTATGTGATTTTTTGCTGGAATGAAAGAATTTTTTTTTTTTAAATTTACCTCCACTGATTCAAACCCGAGTCCTCTCGCTTGCCGTGCTTGTGCGCTACCTATTGCGCCACTGTGATATATAAAATATCGTGTCTCAAAGTGCTACTCAAATAACTCTCTTTTAATTGAAGGGCTTATTTGCATAACATGATAAGCCACATTTTCAAATTATCGAGATAATAGCATTTTAAGTTAAGACAAAAAGAATCAAATAATATGAGGGTGATTTTTATTTCAATTTATTTTTTTAAGATTAAGTAATATATATAGTGTTCATAATATTATACCTTAATAGTGTGTGAAAAACAATATGTAAATAATATATATATAAACAAAATTACTGGTGGCTTATCACGTTTTTGCACAGAAAAAAAGAACAAATAATTTCAAAAATCAAAAAAAAAAAAAATTTAAAAAATAAAAAGTTTTTTTAATAGAAGTAGTTTATAAGGCTAGTCGCGTACTGGCAACTGTGATCGAAATCAAATAGTTTAATCACCAGTTGAAAGGGAACCGCGCACTGGCAACTCTTTACTCACGCTCGCCCTCTTTTCTCTCTTGCACTTATAAAAAAACAGTTCAACTGTTGCGAGGCAATCGTTTAGTTTGTGTTAAAACACAAACTTTTTAGTTTCGAGAATCGAGTTTCTCTAAGTGCGCGGTTTTCCATATAAGCCCATATGTTTCATTTTAGCAACTAAACAGTTGCGAAACTAAAAATTGAATGTGCGCGCCTAGCCTTAAGGTACTAGTACAGTCTAGAATGCCAAGAAAACGCACGATTTTTGGGATTTTATTTCTCGGAAACCTTATTAGGTAATAACATAAAGGTTTCTTACGAGACAATTTACCACAATTTGACCAAAAAATTATGAACAAAAAAAACGGCGACCCAAAAATGGCTAAAAAAAAATTCCATTTTTTAAAGCTCGATATTTTTTTTTTCGTTTTGACTTTTTAAACAAATTGTGGTAAATTGTGTCGTAAGAAACCTTCCTTTAAATAACCCACTTTGATTTTTTGGTTTCAGTCCAGCCAATTCTGAGATTAACTGTCCGCCATGGGACCATGTTTTTTTTGATCAGTCGACCTTTGCGCCCTCTATAATTCGGCCAAATTTCGAAAATTAAACATTTTTTTTGTACCTTTTTTTTTGTTCATTATTTAAAAAAAAAATATGTTATTACCTAATAAGGTTTCCGAGAAAAAAAATTCCAAAAATCATGCATTTTTTTGGCATTCTAGACCGTACTAGTACCTTAAGGAATTTTTTTTATAGATATTCTTATTAAAATGTATTATAATGTTTCATTGTATTATAATGATTTTATTAAAAAGTAAGCGTTAGTAAAAAAAAATATTTTCATCAGAAAACGGTTGGTAATTTGTATCACATCTTTGTCTCCAACGAGATGTTGAAGCTTTTTCTGGTGTAGCCTCATTATCTCTTTTTAGTTTCTGTGACGGTGCAGCGGAAGAACTACGTTCGTGTTCACTTTCTGTCGATTCCTGAAAAAATGACTCTCATACACTATGATATGCAACAGAAAACACAGGAAAAGGAATTTTTGCTTTTTTAATAACATGATAAGCCACAAAAAAACATGATAAGCCACAAAACAAAATTTTAGTTGATTTTTTTATAACAACATGATAAGCCACAAAAACAATAATATCGCACATACCTCAGCAATTTCTGATGATTGATTATCATCTGATGGTCTAAAATCAGTATCAACAATACTATCATCGCAATCTTCCGAAAAACCGTCGCTATCGATGGTTTCTTCGGGAAAACTCATTTTTTTATAAAAACACTTTTAAAATTTGATTAATTTTAACTTGTGGCTTATCACGTTATGACTGAATAATTCAATGAAAAGTCTTAATTGAAAAAGTCTCTCTAGTGAATACCAACGACCTATTTCGGGGAATAGCCATAAGATTAAAAGTGTATGGAGATATACTATTTAACAATAGATTTAGCTAAAAAACAGTGTTTTTGAAAAAGTGTGGCTTATCATGTTATTCAAATAAGCCCTTCAATTATACTGTTTAAAAGACTTAAATACGTATTAAAGAATCTGAAAAATACCGATTTAGGACCAAAACAAAAAAGTTATGTTTTTAGAAGGATAATGGATAGCCTTCTATAGAGACATATGTATAGGCACATCTAGGATACATCAAGTTTTTTTTTTTTTTATAATTTGCGCGCACTAAAGGGATTATGACTACCCTTAAAATGTTTTAGCACAGTGCGAGCGTTTTAGGAAATTGGGAGAGGATTTAAGAGGAGGTACCGATGCACATTGGTTTTGAATGTCTGAATATTACAATGGGAGGGAAACATAGAGTCGGGTAAAGCATTCCACATTCGTGTGGTGCGGCTGAAGAAAGAATCTCTGAATTTAACTGTACGTCCGAAATTGGGCTCAAGGGTAAACTGATGGGCATTCCTTGAAGCGCGTGTATTACGGTTAAATAGTTTAAGGGGAGGAATGCAGCTGGCTATTTCACTAGAACAGTGTTTATAAAAATACCGGTAAAATAGTGAAAGACAAGAAACATTGCGACGGTGTTCGAGAGTTTCAAATGTTTCTGTTATATTTGAATCACCTATCATTTTTAAAGCTCTTTTTTGAATTCTATCCAAGAGACTCAAGTGAGTTATTGGAGCACCTGCCCAAATATGGGAATTATACTCGAGTTTTGGACGAATATAGGCCTTATAGATGACAGCCAGATCAGAAGGGGTAAAAAATTTCTTGCAACGTCGAAGGAAACCTAAGCACTTAGCAGCATTTTTGGCGACGTCGAATATATGGTCATTCCACACAAGGTGGTCTGTGATACACATACCGAGAACTGAGAGCTGTTTGGTTTCCTCAATGCAAGTGCCACTCATGGATAGCGGCATAGGGGGTGGGTTCTGCTTTAACGACAGAAGACAGCATTGAGTTTTTGAAGCATTAAATTCTACACGGTTTTTCATTCCCCATTTGACAATGCTATCAAGATCAGAATTTAATGAGCTTATCATACGCTGCCGTTCTAGATTCACATCCGAAGAACAAGGACATGTATCTGGAAACGAATATGAGAAGCTGAGGGTACTGTCATCAGCAAAACAATTTAATGGATTAGAAGTTTCAGACAAAAGATCGTTGATGAATATCAGAAAGAGAGTTGGAGACAAAACGGAGCCCTGTGGCACACCAGCATTTATTTTATGGACTTCAGATTTAAAACCGTCCAATACAACTTGTATTGAGCGGTTTGAAAGGTAGTGTCTAATCCATCGAACAAGAGATTCATCAATACCAAATGCACGCATTTTCGATAAAAGAGCTTGATGCCAAACTCTATCAAATGCTTTTGAAATATCCAGTGCAATAATCTTACTTTCTCCAAAACGATGTAAAGATTTGTGCCACTGTTCGGTGAGATATACCATCAAATCACCAGTGGACCTATTGCTACGAAAGCCATACTGCCGGTCATTAAGAAGCTTTCGTTCTTCAAGATATTTCTTGAGCTGATAGTTTATCAGCGTTTCCATGACCTTGGAAAGAAGGGATGTAAGTGCAATTGGACGATAGTTGGAGGGGGAAGAAGATTCGCCTTTTTTAGGGACAGGCTGGACAAATGCTGTTTTCCATCCACTCGGAAAGAGACCAGAAGAGTAGGACAGATAGAAAAGCTTACACAATGGTTTTGCCAGCGTTAAAGAACACCTCTTCAGAACAATTGGGGTGATACTATCCGGGCCAGCGGATTTATGTATATCGAGATCTTTAAGTACTCTTGCAACTGAACGAGTGCGAAAGAAGACTTGTCCCATAGAATCATTAACGCTCGCAATTACAGGAGGAGTCATGGCACTCTCTGGTAGCGTCGAATTGACAGCAAATTGTGCTGCAAGCAAATTGGCTTTTTCTTGAGAGCTGACATAAGGAGTGTCATTGAAAACGAGCGTAGGAACCGAAGACGAAGTAGTATTTCGTACATTTTTTACAAATGACCAAAAATTTTTACTACCTTTGGGACATTGTAGTATTTTTTGCCGTAATTTTTGATCATGTAAGAATTTGGTTCTTTGAATATGATCATTACAGGTCTTTCTGGCTTGCTTAAACTTTTTCCGATTTTCCTCAGTAGGGTTGGCTTTATAATATCGGAAACTTACTTCTCTAACCCTAATAACCTCTTTACAGCTCGAATCAAACCATGAGTTCTCTTTCGGTTTGATAGATTTTTCCCTATTCGGGATAAACTTTCTCATTCCGAAAAGAATAAAATTTGTAATCATATCTGCACTGGAGTCCACGTCACTATCGAGGAAGCATAGTGACCAGTTAAACTTCCTGAAGAAATCGTTGAGACCGTCCCAGTTGGCTTTCTCGTATTGCCAAACGGTTCTCTTAGGAATTATTTCTCTAACTGGGTTTTGATGGCATGAGAAATTCGCAGATATGATACAATGGTCGGATGTGCCTAGAGGTGATAAAACATTTATAGTGTATTTGTCAGGGTCGGAGGTAAGAAATAAGTCTAGTGTATTAGCGGATTGACCTGCAACGTCAGGAATTCGAGTAGGCTCGTGAACGAGTTGAGTCAAGCTGTTTAACTCAGTAAAAACTATATAGCCCCAGTATAAGTAACATTTGAGAATGCCTATAAAGAGGCGACACTAGCTAAGGCCAATATAACGCCCAGATACAATCCTTATCCAGGCTACACCAAGTAAAAACTATCCAGGTCCCTTGTAGTTTATTTGTTACAATGCCAATAAAGAGGCGATACTATCTACGGCCAAGATATCGCCAAGAAAAAGTTTCATATCTAGGCTAAATCAATTTAAAAATATCTAGGCCCAGTCTAAGATACTCCTGGAAAAGCCAATAAATAGGCAGTTCTAGCCAGGTTCAATATAAAGCCAGGATAAGCATAAATTAGTCAAAAACCGCCAGACTTGCATCTGTCTAGGCCCAGCATAGGATTTACTATATAATGGCCAATCTAGCTAGGGCCACGCTATTCGATAGTGTTTCCTAGATAATTTTCTACCCGGGAGTTGTCGCCTTTTCGAAGCGTGTGTCTGATCCACTGCCACTTTCAACGTCTTATATAATGGAGTCAATAGGTTCCTGACCCGTTTTCCTGAGGAGCTCTTCGTTTGATATACGATTGGGCCAGAAAATCCTAAGGATGTTTCGTAGACATTTATTAATGAACGTTTGCAGCTTCTTAGTGATACCTACTGTTACTTTCCAAGTGCTGCAACCGTAAAGTTAAACGGATTCAACGTTGGATCGAAACAGGCGTAGCTTGGTTCTTAAGCTTAAAGAGTTATTCCTCCATATATTTCTAAGCATACCGAAAGCAGCTTTTGCCTTCCCGATTCAACTGCTGATGTCCTATTCGGTGGCACCTTCGGTAGAGATGATACTTCCAAGGTATTGGAAGCTCTGTACTTTCTCTACCGGTTGTTGAGAAATATTTATAAGAGAAGATGACTGGGTTCCTAGGCTGATCATCTTTGTTTTGCCGGAGTTGATTTTCAGCCCCACGATTTCTGCTTCTCTCTCCACCCCTGTTGTCATTTGGTGGAGATCCATGATCCTATGAGAGAGCAAGTATATACGTCGTCCGCATAGTCAAGTTTCAGGTGAGATGTCAGAGTCCATCGAATTCCTCCGTTTCCCATCAAGGCTGCTCGCAGGACATCGCTTATCACCAACAGAAACAATATTGGTGACAGAATGCAGCTCTGTCTGACTCCACTTTGGACTTCAAACTCTTCTGACAGCCTCCGCACGTGACATTTGGATCCATCATAAGTTACCCTAATAATAGCTATTAATTTATCCGGGTTTTATTTTAGGTAAGAAGTTTAGACGGAAACTTGACATTTAAGAAAGCATTAAAAAGGTACCAGTAGCAAAAAATCCAATTCGTCTAAGAGCTTCCTCGCAGTGGCTCAATAATTAAATTGGCCACTCCATCATTCTGAACTTATTTGGATCACTTACAAGTACGATCAATTACATCATCCTTGGGAAGACATGTCATTCTTCGAAGATGATTCAGTCCATTTTTACGCTGATGGATCAAAAACGAATGACTGGGTTGGTGGTGGAACGAACTAAATTTAAGTCCCCCTTTTCGTCTTCCCAATTACTGTAGCATGTTCTAGGCAAAACTATTGCCTATTAAAGATGTTATTTTTTTATTTTAAAGAAAACGTTATATCAGTCAAAAATATCTGCATCTTCTCGGACAGCCAAGTAGCCATTAAATCTCTTGATTCTGCCTCTACCAGCTCAGTAACATTCCTTAACTGCCGGTCATCTTTCATGGATATGCCGTTTAGGTATAGGCAATCTCGATCGCTTCATAAGGCACTCCAATTGGTTTAACGATTAAAAAGAAAGTCTCCAAGATTCAAGGTGGTATCGCAATGGAACAACTCATCGTCTAAATATTTCAGACCTTCTACTGACAGCTTAATCAAACTAACCAAACCGAACCTATGTAGGTACTGAGTAATATCTGGGATACATTCATTAAGAACGTTACAATTTTTTGTCATGGTGAAAACCAACCGTGGATATCACCAACAGCAACTTCTGGAATTGAATTTCAAACTTCAGACACGGCCACTATTATCATGAGTATTTAAACGGATAACTTGCATGTTCTTATCAGCCAAAACGCCTTCGTTTGTTGGCCAGTAGAAATGTGAAACAACAGAATAATGTGATTTCATTCAAGTATTGAACAAACTAAGAGCAATCCATGAAGAAATTTGGACAAGTGCCATCAGATCCGAAACACCATATCTTTCGGCCTTCTTTGATTTTTAAATCGTATTTCTCAGCCAATATAACAAAAGCGAACGTTAAAATCATCCTATGAGCTGACTTCTTCAGATTTAGTACCTTCAGGGAGTACACCAGGCGGTAGGGGGTCAAGTTTCCCAAATCATTTTTGCCAATCCATTTTTCCCAAAATCCATGGGGATATTTTTCACAATTTTTTTTCAAAAACACTGCATAGATTTCACTTGATTTAAGAACTTTCTAATAGAAGAGAGTATTGGCTTTAAAAAATGTATAATACTTAATTGTAAGTATTACCGTTATTTTTTAATATTTTTGTTTCCATTTTAGTGCCTTTTTTTATAAAATTGCCCCTCCCGCCAAAACGGGGGGAGATAGACCCCCCCTCCTTGCTTGTATTGAACTGTTCTACAAAAAACCATTCTTATTTCTTGACGCCTAAGTTATCGTACTCTTGCCGTACTTTAAATTTTACGTATCTTCTTCTTAATTTTCAATATATTATTATGTAATAAATTAAATTATTCATTTTATAAAGAATTAACATTGGGAACATTATTATTGGAAAAACTGGGAATTAGGACAAATAATGATTGGAAACCATTGCCTTGGGAATGACAAAAATTGGGAAATTACATTTTGGGAAAAATGGACATTGGGACACACAGATTGGGAATTTTGTCCTACAATCACACCAGGCATATTAACAGCCCTTATAAGTCATTAGTATTAGGTTGTGCTTGCTTAGAGATTTTGACAAGCACATTTGGTTAGAATCCTTGAAAATGGTTTCTCGGTATGACGCAGCAGGGGTAGGATTTTTCAGAGTAATGCAAACATGATCTTCTTCAAGATATGTCAAAGAAATTTCGAAGTGCAATACAACGGCACCAGTAATGATGTGCTATTCAGATTCTTCAATAGGTTTTGGAAAAACGGCTAGGTTCATAGCCTATATAGCAACACTAGCAGCAGATGAAAGGGAGAATTTCGTAATCTTCATGTTGTAAGATGGTTCCGATTTTTTACGAATAACTGATCAACATCGGCAAAACCAATTATGTTTGATGGCTTCAACATAAAAACCCATCTTAAAGATGTGTACACATCCTACAAATCTTCTTTCTTGCCGGGAAGCAACTTTATCGGAAAAAAAACCGACCGAGAGTGTACAGGTACTGAACCTTATCGGTTATGGATATAATTTTAGAAATTTACATCATAAGTGGGCCATTCAGATCACAATTACGAGTATTAATACCAATAGCAGCCCCTTTATCAAGTGGACACTTTTACCATACGATTGCCACGATTTACATTCTGCATGAACAATTTGAGGGTACGCAAGGCCTTAGTAAATTGGCCACTAAGGTCATGAGATTTAACCCCGCTAGGCTTTTTCATGGGAAAATAACGCAGGCCATTGCTCAAATTCTGGGGGATCAATGCGGCAAAGTCATTGAAAATTGAGCCACTCGGATGCGGTACCACTGTAAGAATTATAGGAGGGAATTTGAACGATTTCATAGTTCATTAATAATGATTTACACGGGTTTATCAACAAAAAAAATAATACCTCACGCACAGCTTGTTGTATTTTATTTTAACATCTACCCGCCCTTATTTTAAAACCTTTTAAATAAAAATCAGTTTTATCAAAGACCATCACATGAGAACGGCTTGAGTGATTTTGATGTGCTTTAGGACAAGTTTTGTATGGATCTTTTTACCATATTCGTCACACATCATAAGATATTTGAATTTGCCTTGAGGCGGTGCTATCTTGACGGATTTTTATTATAAATAAAATTAAATTGAGTATCCAGTAAAGTTTAAAATAAATAACCCACGCTGGACTTAAGGGTTTTAAGGAACAGAACGTAATGATTATAAACAGAAATTAAATGAAAATCTGAGTCTTAAGACAAAGCCAATGAAAGCTATTGATAAGCCATTAATATGCCAGTCTCACAAAGCAGCAATTTGATCGGCAGCCTACATAGGGTGTCCCTACTTTATCAGAATTCTTAGGTATATATTCTTAGAACAAAATCGTTCTACAATATGGGCCTACCTCAAATTCGACGATTTAAGAAAAGCCCTGCACGTTTATACAAGTATCATACCTATATTTTATTGGTTTTTCCTCAAATTTGTTATTGATTTTCTAGAGAAACTTGAACTCAAAGTAAATAAAATGCACGACTGGGTCGCACGAACTTGCTCTTATGTAACAGACTAGGAATTTTAAAAACGAATGTTATTAGAGAAAACTGTTCATAAAGATCAAATTATTTTTTAAATTCTTTTAGTAGTAAGAGACAAAAATATAATGCTATCCAAATATGAATTTATGCAAGAACAAAAATTATAAGTCGTTGTAGTGGTTTCTTAAAAAAAAGCTTTTATGTACAAACTTTTTCAAAGCTTTTTAAGAAAAAATTTTGGTACGCCAATTTAAAGTTTTTATTATTGTTCTAATAAAAATAAAATTTACAAAAAAAAAAATATTGAGCCGTTTCTAAGATATCGAATTTTCAAAAAAAAGAAAAAAATAGATTTTTCTTTTCAAAAATTCAAAAATTATTTATTTTAAAGTTTTGAAATGCAATGTGTTTTAGACTCTTTAGAAGCTTCTCTATAAAAATTTTCATTAAGATCCGTTATTTGGATAATGAGAAGTTCAAAATTCGAAAAAATGGTTCTATGGTAGGTACAAGCTGTAATATCTTAATTTCAAAAATGTTTTTATTAAAATAAAGATCGTAAAAATTAATTGAAAGACAAAAAAAATTTCTCAAAATTCTCGGAACCGTTTTCGAGAAAAATACGGTTTTTGAAAACCATTTTCTTTAATTTTTTAGCATTTGTATGGTAGGTACCTTTATTTTTAGATAAAATAAATTTTTTTTTCTCACATCTTGTAGATTATATTGAGAAACTTTTATGTATCAAGATTAAAAAAAATCGAGCATGGGGTTTTCGAAATATTGAGTTTTGAAAAAAAAATTTTGAAGTTTTTTTTAAAACTCCAAAAAAATTTTTTTTTAAAATTTGAGTAAACAATTCTATTCAGGTTTTTGCGGAGCCTTAGCAAAAAAAAATCAAAATCGGTATTACCGTTTTCGAGAAAATCAAAAACAAAAAAAATGGTTCCATGGGGGGTACCCTCAATAACCATTTTTCATAAAAAATTTTTCAACTGATACCTAGCTTTAATTAAATGAATTTGTTTGTGTTTTTATTTTTAAAATCTGTCGAACAGTTTTTGAGAAAAAAAAATATTTATAAAATTTCGAAAAAAATTCGTATGGCAGGTACCGTTATTTTTGGTCTTAAAAAATCAAATCAAAAAACATGCGGGGGAAAAAATTAAAACCCATATCTACCAAGTTTGAACAAAATCGGCCGAGCCGTTTAGCAGCAATCGAACGGACAGACAGACAGACAGACAGACAGACAGACAGACAGACAGACAGAATTGCGAGACCCACTTTTTTAGTCTTCGCTATCATCGTAATGTCAACTTTGATCAAAATCTCGAGTTCAATTTTTTTTCCGAATGAATAACTTGCCTTATAGTACCTTTAAGTCGCAAGTAAAAATAAGCGTGGGTAAAAAAAAATTAACAGGTTTCGAAATTGGATATCTGAAGACACACAACAAGATACCAATTTTATTTAAACGCAGTTATAAAGGCTTGTAAAGCGTGGGCCATCTAGTGGTTTCTTTTCAAATTATAGGTTACTTTGACACTGATAGCTGTTTACCGCTCGAAATTTTGACTGAAAGTCAGCATCATACCTCCGCGGAAGGAAATGAGTCGCCTTACGATTGAATAACGTTGGGAAATATTGAAAACTTATTTCCAAAATAAGTGCTGTGTAGCTCAAACAATGCGTGTTTTGAAAAGAAGTTTTGGCTGAAATTAATCACCTACTGCGCAAGTTTGTGCAAAAACGTCGTCGTACTATAGTATGTTAGTGGACAACAGTCATGGTCATGGTGAGGAGAAAGTGGCTGCTGTAGCCGATATTATGAGACTCAATTTACGAACATCAACTCGCAATCGATATCAACAGCTCAAAATTTCGCGCACTAGCCTGAGGAAAATTCTACACAAAGATCTCGGATTATTCGCTTACAAGGTCCAATTTGGACCTTAGAGCAGCTCAGATTGGACAAAGATTTTGGGCGAAAAATCATCTTTCCTGACGTTATTGTCCAGAAGGCAATGTACCCACAGAGAGTGACATGTGGATTGTGGAGTTTTTGCATCATTGCACCATTTTTATTCGAAAATAAGGCTGTGAACAACGTTTCGGTCAATGGTGGGTGTTACAGAATCATCTCGACCGACTTTTTTTTAACTGAAATTGAAGGCATGGAATAGGATGACCTCTGGTTCATACAAGTTGGTGTGCCATGCCACACAGCACATGCCGCAATAGATCTTCTACGAACCAATTTCCTAAATCGTGTTATCAGCCGTCTTGGCGATGTCAAATGGCCACCTCGGAGCTGCGAGTTGACCTCTTTGGAAACTATTCAAGCATTTAAAGGCAATATCATCCAAGCAATCTGTGAGCTACAGACTAAAACCATCAAGAAGATTTTAAAAAATTGGAGTATTAGAAAGAAGTGCTATTGCGAAGCTAGCCGTGGCAGCCACTTGAACGCCGACTTTGTATTCCATAATTAATGGGATTTTCTCTTACTAATGAAGCCAAAGTACTTGGAAGAAAATTTATTTTGTTAATTTTATTGCATTTTTAAAAAGAAACTTGTATTTGGCCCACCTGCTATATCTTCTGAAAATAAAGTCTTAAATTAAGTTTCTACCGTTCGTATTAACAGATCAATTTTTGTTAGCATGGGTGAGGGTAGACCAAAGTAAGCCTTTTCCTAAATCCCCAAAAAAATATGTCAACAGTGGAGATAGACCCATTCTGTAAGAAGATTTTGTTACTAGAATATACCCAAATAATAATATTCTAAGATATTTTTGATGAATTACGACAAATTAGGGAATTATGTACAGTCAAAATGACAACCACACAAAATTAACAATTTATATATACAAATATAAATTTAAAAATTCCTACTAAACACATCGAATTCGATCAAAATTTTTGCCATTTGAGTGTTCTCAGTAGATAGATAGATAGATAGATATTTTTCTTTATTTCTTATAAAAAGTGATACAATTTTTAATGATATAGAATACGGACGTGGCAATTTTGCCGTCTGCCGGATATGACATTTTGTAAGCAAAAAGAATAAAAAAAGAAAAGAAGTGTAATAGTTATAAATTAATTAGTTAAAACTGTATAGACACAAAAAAAAAAAAAATATTTTATCAAAATTTAGGAAAAAGAAGATAGTGAAGCTAATAATTTTAAATAAAATGGTTAAGCGGATGGATTGAATAATTATACTTCATTGCGACATGATAGGTATTAATTTTGGATGATTTAAAACATAAAAAAAAAACAATTTTAGATGATTTGAAACATAAAAAGGTGATATTAACGCAATAACTTGCAGAAATTCTGATGACTGATTAGAAGCTATTTCGATATGCCATTGCATGGTTGGAAAATTTGTATAAATTCAGCCAGCCCCACTGGCCGTTTAGTACTTCATAAAGGTTATTTAATGATAACGTACTTTCTTGAAAGTACAATCTCCTTAACTCTTGTAAAATAGGGCAAACGGCGATGAAATGATAAACATCTTCGTGTTCTCTTCTATTACAAAGATTGCAAGTTATCTGTAAGTCTGGTCTATGAGGTATGGAATTGAGATTCAAAATTTCAACCCTTGCTCTGAATATAGTGCTTATTGCCTCAGCAGAATATTGAGTATTGAAATAATTTTCTTCTGTACACAATTGGTGGTTTAGGTTTTTATAGTATATCCTGGAACTTGACGTTAAAGCCTTTGTTAAATGTTGAACGTATATTTTTTCATCGACTTTAGAGATAATCCTTGCAAATATATCCTTCCAATCATTTACATACATTTGTTTCTAAAAGCCTTTCAGAAATATCGTGAGATGAGGCCAACTGGTTCCACTCTCTGAAGGGATAAGAATTATTATTCAATAACCGAACCATAATTGATTTATGTAGACTGTTGTCACTTTTTTTCATAACTCTAAGTAAATAATCAGAATGCGATTTCAAGTTTTGTATGTAGGAGTGTTCTCAGTATTTGAGCGAATTGTCATTTTATTATTAAAACATCAGTGGTGACACATGCATGCATATGTGTCTATATAATTTTCGATTAAATTATATAAATTTCGGTTGAAATTCAATATACTTCTTTGACAACAGAAATATATGCATACATATTTCCATAATGATATGTCAAAAAAAAAACTAGAAAAAATGTGCAGGTGGTATATTCATATTATTTAGCTGAAAGTTTCCACCTTTGTTTTTATTTGATATTCTCAGAAAAAAGGCTTCAAATGAAAACAAAAAACTTCACACGAAAAAATTTTAACTACATATATAGATACCCAAACGAGTATTAAATTGCAATTATTTTTATTTAAATAGATAGACTTTTAGTTTGCTGAGAGTTTAAAGGATTTAATTTGACACGTTTATTCTGATGATGGTATAGAGACATTGTTGAAGAAGATATTAACAGAACAAAAATATAATTTTATTTTTTTTAATATTAATATTTCATTTTTTTTTCCAATAATTAATTTTTTAATTCAATAATATTGAAAACAACGCTGCGGTTCGTTCGCTAATGACAAACGAAAAATCACATATTAAAATTATTAATTAATACGATAGAAAAATTCTCCATTTATTAATTGATTTGATATTATTTTATATGGAAGCTATAGCTACAGTGTGTGATAGTTTCGAAAGCTTTGATTTTTGGCTAATTAATGCGGGCTGGTAATGACTAAACACTATATTTGGTCTTAATTATAAATTATAATAACTAATAGCTTATTGGAATATATTAACTTTTGATTCTTAATATGGTTTAAAAATTTTAAATGATTTAAACGGAAATAATGGCATTTAGAAAAAAACAAATATAAGGTGGAGGACTATTTTACAGATACCAATCAGAATCCCCTGTATCAACAATTGCTACTTGCTACTTGCACACAGGACCGAATTTCTATCAAAGAATTTTGCTTTCGAAAAAAGCCAGTAGCATCTTTCCCTTTCTGCTTATAGTCTAACGCTTGGCGGCGCGCCGCCGCGCCGTAAAGCAGCACTGGTAATATAAGGCTTTCGTAGAGCGTGTATTTCTTCTTACGAGTGAAGTGTTTTTTTTTTCTCTGCTAGACCGTAGTAGCAGTGGTTTCCCAGGGAATTTCTTCGTCGGATCTCCACTAAGATGTCATTAGTGGAAATCCTTAACTACCTCAAAGATCTTGCCATCAATATTGATGTTTCCTGATCGGCTTGTTTGTTGTATATATTTGGTCTTGTCCTCATTTTCTTCAAGGCCAACAAGTCTTGCCTTATCTTCAATAGCCATGAGGGACTGTATTTAGTTCAGAGCAGAGCCTGACTTGTCAAAAAATAATTTGTGTTTTTTTTTTTTTAGTTCAGAGTGTTGAGCGCTTTAAATATTTTCCTTTTTTCATGTATATTTTCTGAGCGTGTTCAGAGTGCGCTCTATGAACTCAGAATAAAATAACTGAGCAGACGTAGTTAAATCCTAAGCACAAGCATTTGACAAATGGAAATTTGTGTGTTTCAAAAACAACTCAGAGCAGAGCGCTCAGTGCACGCTTGGTTCAGAAAATGTTTAGAACATGCCCGACATGCTGGGACTCTGTTCAGAGCTCTATTCTGAATTAAGAAAGAAAAACGCCTATGTTATGTACCACGTATTTTCCAATATCTCGCGACACAGGGTCAATTTTCCCGGGATCCCGAGTTCGGCCATCGCCATTACGCTGGATAGTAAGCTAAACTAGAAAAGCGAATAAAATGCCTTTTTTGACTGCATATACACTTTTACTTTAAATTTTAAAGTTGGTATGCTTTGCATTTATACCCGTGTCAAAATCAGCTGATTTGGAAAACAAGTAAAATAAATATGTAATTTCTTACAAAAATAATACAAACTGAAATGAATAAAGATCCAAACCAGAAAAGGGCTGTACATAATTTCTGAGTTTCTTTTAACAAATCATCTTAATTTAGTAGATATTTCAGACTCATTAAGTGAACAAAGTAAAATCAAACGAAAACTAAAAATGAAATATATACATACCTACAAATAAACAATCCACTTTTGAATATGCTAAGGGATGCGTTGGAAAAGTACACGTTTTGATGTGGTTTATGCTGAACTTACATCACTGAAAAATTTGTTGTCAAACAAGTGGCAAAATTATTAATAAAATCAAATCTCAATGGCATTTACATATGTACACAAAGTCAAATTAAGGGATCGGTGTCAGAAAAAAATCATTTTCATGTCCTTTTTAATCGTTTGGCTTCGCAGCCATCCTTCGATGAATTTTATACTCTCACGTGACAGATAGGGAACATGCACACGCATTAAGAGGCAACATTTTGATCATTGGTAGTACCCCTTGGCATAATGGTTAGTGCGTTAGACTGTCATGCGGAAGGTCTCGAGTTCGATTCTCAGCCGCTGCAAGAAAGTTTTTTTCAGGGGTGTACTGCCTCTTGCGAGGAATTGACAAATTATCCAAGAGTATCTCTTGTCATGGAAAGTGCTGCTCATTAGCCGTTCGGAATCGGCAGAAAATTGTAGGTCTCCTCTGTTCCTGGTAACACGCACCCAGGAATGGTTGAGAGTTATAAGTCACTAGGTCCTGGTTCACTTCGAGCTGTTGCACCACCAAATTTATTTATTTTATTTTATTTTGATCATTGACTATTAACGTTTTCCGTCTAATCGTAAATTAATATTTCAAACCACATAATTTTGGCTGTTGTGAAAATTTACCATAAAATAAACAAATATCACCGAACACATTCTCGAATAATCAAAACCTGCCAACCTCACGAAAAATAAAACTTTTGCAACCAATTTGAGTGTCACTTTAATCCAGATGCTCCAAAACTTTATCAGCACTATTATATGTGAACTCTAGTCTATACTAGTTTATACGCACTATTCCTTTGTTGTTGTTTTACTGCGCTGCCTATACATTTACCAATAAAAAACGACTTATATAAGTTTGAATAAAATATATTATCTTCGTAAATTTGTTCAAGCGGATATTGTAGTTACAATCTACTATGCACTTGTAAATTCCCGACTTGAGTATGGGGAAGTGCATTTATAAGCATTATGCAACCACTCATTGCTGCTCAAAAAAAGGAACTAGGGCCCGTTGCACACATGCGTTCTTTTAACGCGCGGTATCGCGTCTTACAGTACTCACAAATAAATTGAGTAGTGCACACACACTTGCCATGACACTGCGGCATCGCGCGTCATTCTTGCGGGTAAAAAGACTGGCAGGTTCCCACGGGACTGCTGCGTCACCGCAAACGCGATTGCGTCTTTAAGTACATTGTTTGTTATTGAGCAGTGCACACATGCATGATTTTGACGCTAATTATATTCGAAAGAAAGATGTAAATCATGGAAGAATTTGATAAAGAATTATTTATCAATGAGATAAAAAAAGCTTCCAGAAACAAGGAGTGTTGCTTCCGAGGAACACCATGACCGGAAAAAGAAAAGAGCTACGTGAATATGTGTTAGTCGAGTATTTTGTGAACTTATCAAATTATTTTACACTTATTTAAAAATATTTATAAACTTGTCAGAATTTGTTCTTATATTTGTAAATGGTGTATAGAATATTCCTTTTTGTTAGCCCACGATCAACAAAAGGATGTACCCAATAACGTCGGTTTTTAAGAGCATAGTTTTTATGCATTCCTGCAGGCAAAACGCGAACTGCAGATTGAGTCTTGCGAGAAAAACCCGCTGCGGTACCGCGCGTTAAAGGAACGCATGTGTACACCGGGCCTAAGGGTAATGGTTTTCAAACCTAGATGGGAGCCCTCGCTCCCATTGCTTAAAACCCTAGTCAATTGGCCACTTCGTTATTTATATGTTGTTAAGGTATTGAGAATATTCTTTTAACAGGGGGACATCACAACAAACGCATGAATGAAATACATTCATTACCTAATTCAAACTCTGTTGTAGTTCCTATAGTAAGGACGGAACACTATAGACGGCTTATCACTATAATTGCTCCCTTTATTTGCAACAAGCTCCCATGGGATATACGGGAGCATATAGATAGTAAATTCATTTTTTTCAGCTGTCTTCGATTATGCCTACTTAATAGTGGTGATGTAGAAATATTGATACAGGTATTGAACTAACTTCGCATTACAATCCAAAATAATTATTTTTTCTCTCAAAAAAAAAAATCTTTTTCGCCTCAATTTCAAATCTGTAAAAAAAACAATCGCTTCCCTTCCTACGCGGCTCCGCATGACATATTAGTTTTTATTAATCTTCTTAAAAAAAAAAACACTTGGTACGGGCACCTCTTGCCCCAAAGTGTATTAGTTACAATTCTTGTTCATGGTTGAATAACTACATTTGTTCTCTTTTTAATTTTTCCTTGATAATTGATACTGTATACCTAGAAAAATTGTAAAACATAATTATGTGAAAGTTTGTAAATATTGTAACTTCAAATAAATAAATAATAAATAAATAAATAATAATAAATTTAAGTTTCTGACGATGACTGCTATTATTATGCAGTTTTGAAGTCACAAATAGACGGTAAGTCTGGGCTCAAAATTCGTTGGTATTCTTCAGTATTTACTTCAGTGTGAATATTTGATCGATGGTCGATATCCTGGGCCGGAAGCCACACTGGTACATGCCGATCAAATTTTTCCTGGTAGATAGCATTTTTTTAAATTTTCCCAAAAACAACGGTTCCTGCCATCCGATTATTTTTTTTAATTTTATAAAATATTTATTTTTCTCAACAAAAAAATGTTCCATAGATTTTTTTAAACAAATTCAAAAAACTCCGGTAATGGTTGAACAAAATCTCCCGAAACATGGTTATTAATGGTAAACCTCTAAGAACTAGTTTTTCTTTATTTTTGATTTTCTCAAAAATGGTACAACTGATTTTGATCATTTTCTATATGCTCCCTCCTTACTATGTTCAACGGATTGTTAGGTTATAAACAGAGCACGGAGAAAAAAGAAAGAACCGAATAATACAACCACAAACGTATGCGACTAATAAAAATACTGGTAGAGTGATGCGTAGTGCATTGGCTTCTAAAGACGCATGTGTCTAGGTTCAAATCTCAGTAAAGGCCAAAAACTTTTTTGATTAAACTTGAAACTACAAAGGCTAAGCACGACTACAGAAGGCTCTGTCGATTTATATTATACACTTGGTGGTAATATTCAAAACATTAATATTCATATGATGGTGTAGCCTTATAGCACGTACAAAACCCCCCTTTAAAATCATTTTTCTTTCGATTGATTTTAACGATCTATAATTCAATAAAGAAAAATTAAATAAATATATTAGTCCCCTATTACACGATGTCTCACGAGACGAGGCTCACGTAGGTGCGAAAAAGAAAGCAGATATGAGGAAATGAGATGCAAAAAATTATTTTCGGTGAGTAGCGGGCTGATTTTTAGTAGTCTCATTTTGACGTTTCTTTTTCTCAAATTCGTTTTATGTTGTGTTGTGCATTAAAAAAATACGAACAGTCAAATTTGAGGCATGAGTCTCATGAGACATGAGTCAACGTGTAATAGCTTTTGCCTCACGGGATACAAATTTAAAAGGAAAGTCAAAAATGAGACATGTCTCTGAGGCAACGTGTAATAGGGGACTTACTGATTGTACTATATCTACCATAGACCCATTTCTCATTATCGGCATAACGGATTTCTATGAAATTTTTTTTATAGAGAAGTTTTTAAAAAACTTGAAAAATATTGCATTTCAAAATTTAAAAAAAAAAATATTTTTTGAACTTTTGGAAAAAAATCAATTGTTTTTGGAAAACTCGATATTAAATAACGGGTGATTTTTTTGAGGTTAGGATTTTCATGCATTAGTATTTGACAGATCACGCGGGATTTCAGACATGGTGTCAAGGAGAAAGATGCTCAGTATGCTTTGACATTTCATCATGAATAGACTTACTAACGAGCAACGCTTGCAAATCATTGAATTTTATTACCAAAATCAGTGTTCGGTTCGAAATGTGTTTCGCGCTTTACGTCCGATTTATGGTCTACATAATCGACCAAGTGAGCAAACAATTATTGCGATTGTGACCAAGTTTCGCACTCAGTTTACTTTATTGGACATTAAACCAACCACACGAATGCGTACAGTGCGTACAGAAGAAAATATTGCGTCTGTTTCTGAGAGTGTTGCTGAAGACCGTGAAATGTCGATTCGTCGCCGTTCGCAGCAATTGGGTTTGTGTTATTCGACCACATGGAAGATTTTACGCAAAGATCTTGGTGTAAAACCGTATAAAATACAGCTCGTGCAAGAACTGAAGCCGAACGATCTGCCACAACGTCGAATTTTCAGTGAATGGGCCCTAGAAAAGTTGGCAGAAAATCCGCTTTTTTATCGACAAATTTTGTTCAGCGGTGAGGCTCATTTCTGGTTGAATGGCTACGTAAATAAGCAAAATTGCCGCATTTGGAGTGAAGAGAAACCAGAAGCCGTTCAAGAACTGCCCATGCATCCCGAAAAATGCACTGTTTGGTGTGGTTTGTACGCTGGTGGAATCATTGGACCGTATTTTTTCAAAGATGCTGTTGGACGCAACGTTACGGTGAATGGCGATCGCTATCGTTCAATGCTAACAAACTTTTTGTTGCCAAAAATGGAAGAACTGAACTTGGTTGACATGTGGTTTCAACAAGATGGCGCTACATGCCACACAGCTCGCGATTCTATGGCCATTTTGAGGGAAAACTTCGGAGAACAATTCATCTCAAGGAATGGACCGGTAAGTTGGCCACCAAGATCATGCGATTTGACGCCTTTAGACTATGTTTTGTGGGGCTACGTCAAGTCTAAAGTCTACACAAATAAGCCAGCAACTATTCCAGCTTTGGAAGACAACATTTCCGAAGAAATTCGGGCTATTCCGGCCGAAATGCTCGAAAAAGTTACCCAAAATTGGACTTTCCGAATGGACCACCTAAGACGCAGCCGCGGTCAACATTTAAATGAAATTATCTTCAAAAAGTAAATGTCATGGACCAATCTAACGTTTCAAATAAAGAATCGATGAGATTTTGCAAATTTTATGTTATGTTTTATTTTGCAATGTTTAAGTTCTCAAGCTCTTAAAAAATCACCCGTTAAAACAATAATAAAAAAATTTAAAGCTGGCGTTCCAAAATTTTGTCAAAAGAGGTGTTTTAGTGACTTAAAAAAAATAAAATGCACGACTGGGTCGCACGAACTTGCTCCTATGTAATAGACTAGGAATTTTTAAAACGAAAGTTATTAAAGAAAACTGTTCATAAGGATAAAATTATTTTTTTAAATTTTTTTAGTAGTAAGAGACAAAAACAGAATGCTATGCAAATATGAATTTATGCAAGAACAAAAATTATAAGTCGTTGTAGTGGTTCCTTAAAAAAATAGGCTTTTATATAAAAAAATTTTAAACCATTTTTAAGAAAATATATTGGTACGCCAACTTTAAGTTCTTATTATTGTTCGAATAAGAGTTAAATTTCCAAGAAAACTATTAAGCCGTTCTTGAGATATCGAATTTTCCAAAAAAACGACTTTTTTTCTAAAAATTGAAATAATATTTTTTTTTCAGTTTTGAAATGCAATGTTTTTTAAAATTTTTGGGATCTTCTTTATAAAAAAAAATTCATTAAATTTCGTTATGCCGATAATGAGAAATTCAAAATTCGAAAAAATCGTTCTATGGTAGGTACAGTCAGTAATATCTAGATTTCAATTTTTTTTTATCAAATTATAGATCGTAAGCATTAATCAAAAGAAAAAAATTTAGCAAAAGTTCTCAGAACCGTTTTCGAGAAAAATACGATTTTCGTAAACCATTTTTTAACATTTGTATGGAAGGTACCGTTAATTTAAGATAAAACAAAATTTTTTTCTCAAATCTTGTAGATTATGTTAAGAAACTTTTTTTTTGTCAAGTTTGAAAAAAATCGATCTTGGTGTTTTCGGAATATTCAGTTTCCAAAAAAAAAAATTTTGAATTTGAATATGTAACAATATTTAAAATTTGGAGGAGCTTTAGCATAAAAAAAGTGATTTAAATCGGCTGTACCGTTTTCGAGAAAATTAAAACAAAAAAATGGACCCAGGGGGTCTACCAAAAATAATAATTTCTTGGAAAATTTTTTTCAACCATTACCTAGTTTTAACTAAATGAAATTTTTCAATTTTTTTTTTTAATTCTGTGGGACAGTTTGTGAAAAAAAATATTTATGAAATTTCGAAAAAAACGTATGGTAGGTACCGTTATTTTTGGTCTTAAAAAAAAAGAAAAAAAAACGTGTAGGGGGGGAAATTAAAAACCCATATCTGCCAAGTTTGAAGAAAATCGGCCGAGTCCTTTAGGCTGTAGTCGAAGACAGACAGACAGAATTGTGAGACCCACTGTTTTGGTCTTCGCTATCATCGTAATGTCAACTTTGATCAAAATCTCGAGTTCGATTTTTTTTCCGAATGCATAACTTTCCTTATAGTACCTATAAGTCGCAAGTAAAAATGTATGGTTTTGAAAATTTTCCTTTGGAAGCATTTATTTTTAAATTGTTAAGTCTTTTACATACGGGCAGGTTCTTGCGATCCAGTCGTACATTTTATTTTTTCTAATTTTCCTAAGCTATTATAATTATTTTGAATGTACTCTTAATGTTTTTCCAAATTTTTTTTTTAGAATCTCTAATGCTTACCTGTGATTATAACCCATTCATCCATGCCTAACCATTTAAAAAAAAAAATCTATTGGTGTAAAAATCACTCACCATCCTTTAAGGAGCCGTATGGTTTTTCTTACCACAGCTTATGAAAACAATTACATACCTTTACTGAAGCAGTAAAATTCAATCATCTACGCTCACTGAACGCCTTTTCAATAAATATATCAAACAGTAAAAAATTCTATACATTTATACCATAGACTCTAAGGTAATAAATGACTTCTGACCGCATTTACCTAATGTTGCTATAAATAATGATTTTTCCTACCTAAATATGTGTGAAGGTGAATATAGAGAGTGTCGATAAGGGATATCGATCATAACCATCGCTCCAAGCAGTTTTTTACACAATGTTCATTACCATAAATATTAAAAAAATAATAAATAATACATCCTGTTATCCTTTTGTATATTCGTGTTTTTTGTAGAAAAAAGATACAACATAGGTATGCCGTTTAACCCTTATCAAAACACCTTGACAGCCCCAGAGATCAAATTTCATAGACCCTTAAGTAATAAAGCTTAGGCGGTTATTATTAAGATGTGATCGTTAGGATAGGTTTTCCTGCCATTAAATAAGCAAAAGGGTTTGCTTAACTTTAATTGCCTTATATAATATTAGGTACCGATAAGAAGTGGGAAAGTCATACAATCTGACACTGTGGTCTAACAACTAAATGGGCTGCATCCCGTTTGCTCATATAGTTCTTCATGTTCAGGTGGGGCAAATTCCCATAGTAATTTATTAAACCGAAACTAGGGTAGACTTAAATATAAAGCAACATCCCGTCTCCATCTCATAAGGCCAAATAGTGAAGGACAGTCAGGCAAGGAAAAGAAAATTGGAAAAAACAACAAAAAAGAAAAAAATGTTGCCCTCGTTTGAATTCAAAAAAATGAATGAAACATCATTTATCTGGGTTAGGAACGAATCCATCTTATGGTCCGAAAAATATTTCACAGCTTTAAATATGAAGAATGCTCCCAATTCGAAAGTCGTTCGTTTGAGTAATAGACAAAGGAAAAGGATGGTCTGGGCCAAAGATATTCTCTTTTTGATGTTGATGATGGTGGCTCTCTATCGTCTGAAGGGGTTCACACCGGCGGCGGCGGGCGGCAGGCTTGGGCACCATTTGAAGGGGCGGCAAGGTGGCCTATACCCTCTTTAAATATATAGAGGGTATTCAAAGTGAACTCGACGATGAATGGGATGCTACCTTTAACTGCACAGCACATCCTTCAGACATGTATAGAGGCTACGTCTTGATGTTTTGTTTTATTGCAGCCATTTTCCAAGGGGTAATTGAATTGACATATAATGTAATCTTGAATCACTGCTTCGCATGCAAAGCTTTGACGAGTGGGTATAGAAAGAAGGTGCTTCTGAAAGGTCGACGTTGCTTGTTATTATGATAGTGCATCAGAAAATAACGAAAGGTAGGTAATCTACCTGAGGTGCCCATACCCTCTCGGTGTTGCATGGTGTTCCTAGGTAAATAATGCTTCTGTCGCTATTGCTATAAATTTGCTCTTAGCACTGTAACTTCAAGCGCCTTTCCTGTTCTCCTGGTTCTGCTGCTCCTGATGATGATGATGACGATAATGATGATGGTGATGCTGTACTCCATAAGCAAGGAAAATGCATAAAATCATTTTTATTCGTGTCCTGAAATTGCCATTAGAGAGTAAGTAATGTTTCAACAGCTTTCGCTATAAAATAAGCCGGAGCAATGCACTGAAATGAATAGCGTACTAAAAATGATTGCAAGGTGAAACGTATACTACGATTCACGGATAAAGTGCACTGTCTAAATAGGGGAGGAAGAGTTTTTTTTTATTTTTAATAATGTGTTTTATCTACCTGTGTGTGTGTGTATATACGAACTACGTACATACATATATCGAAGTTGAAACAAATCATATTGTATTTTATGTTTTAATGTGAGACGAAAATTCTTTGATGTCGAAAACAATGACGCTAATTAGGACCGAACTCATTCAAAGCATTTATTTATTTTATTTTAAGGAACGTTTTCTTTGGAAAGAAATTATATTAAAGTTTTTATTGAAAACAAGAGATTTAATCAGTTTTTGTATAACCTATAAATAAGTTGCGAGGAATTGACAAATCCTCTAAGAGTATCTCTTGACAATCTCTTGACATGAAAAGTGCTGTTCGGAATTGGCAGAAAACTGTAGGTTTCTTCCATTCCTCATACCTAACACAGGAATGGTTGAGAGTTTTAACTTTCTGGGTGAAGGCTCTCTATAAGCTCCTGTTTTATATTTTATAAATAAGTAAGGCTTAATAGGAGTAATTATGTTACGGTAAAATTTACCGCAACAATGACTGGCCTTCGTTTCCTTCCTTCCCTTCTTTTCTTTGGTTGCGGCTGCAAAATTCTGGCGAGGTTGAGGGCAGCCATTGGTGTACTAAATCAGCATTTTGCAAAAGTGACAATACAGGTTTCGAGTCGAATGGTTCCCGAGATTCATTGAATACTTTGGCATGTAGACGGGCGGTCTCATGCAACAAAACGAATGCCAGCGGATGAGCTGAAGAGGTAACGAGTCAGGCGGACTCTTACCTACTCCAAATAAACAAATAAAACAACACAACGTCCTAAATTGTTCTGCTATAACTTAACGTAAATCCAATTTGTAAGCGTAAAGGTCTTTAACGATTAGAGTAACTGTTAGATTATTTTCCTAAAGATATTAATTCGTCTTTTTCAAAAAGGTCCACGTCGAATATTGTTCGTATTAAGATTATGCTTTCCTCTTTCATCTCATTATTGTTTAGATGGCTTCGCTTTTCGAATCACTCGCGTGTATTTAATTGTAACTAGGGAAATGCCTAGAAAAGGGCTTTTCCTCAGTTTTATTCTTTTTGATTTTTCTCGAGAAATTTAGTTAATAATAGTCTGAACTCGACCATTTAGATTCGGCAAGTTTTGGAAAGACACCCAACAACTTGCTGAATCCGTGAATGTGTGCGTGAGAGAAAAGTTTCGTTTGAGATTCAACAACGGTGGTTTTCTGCGAAACGAAAAAGGTTTCCAAGAAGCCGGTGTCCGTGACCGATGATCGCGAAAACGATTGGCTGGATGTGTGTATGTGTGAGTGACTGGAATGGTCGAGGGAGGAAAGAAAGGATTTTTAAGCTAGGAAAGTTCACTCTTGAGAGAGCTAACCAAGCGACAAGTTTTGAAAAATAAAATTAGAAAAAAATAGGAAGGATTCGAGAAAATTCAAAAAAAGGAGATAAATCGAGGAAAAGACGTTTAAAAGGAAAAAAAAAAGGATCGAGGAAAATTTTTGAGGAATAAAAAAGGAGTAATTCGAGGAGCGAGGACAGGACAAAAATAGGAGAAAATAGAGGAACGGGTATCAAAAACAAAAATAAGTAATCGGACATCTTGTCCAAAGAAAATAGTTTTGTGTTTTGTGGATTCAAAATCTCAGTGGACCTTTGTTTCTTTTTTTTATTCGCGACCAAATTTATTTCCATTTCGAGTTTTAAGTTTCAATCGTTAGAGGCCTTATCGCGTTTTCAATTGCATTCGATTTCATTTGTATTTTTATTTCTTTGAAAAAATTTTGGGTTTTTATCCTGGTTTCTACCAAGGTTTCCCAAATAAATCTTATTTTGAAATCCCCTAGAGGAAATATTAACAACGGTGTTTTTATTTAATTAAATTATTCTCTCTTTAATTCACTCCATAATTAGTTTTGGAATTTTACTAATTTCATTCGAACAAAAATTCCTGGCGCCCACCTTTTATTACAAGTATTCCACTGTACTTGTAATAAAAATATTCTTTCGTTTTATTAAATTGATTATATCGATAATCAATTTAAAAGTTCTTATCGCGAATTCTTCCACCCCCATTGAACCCAGCCCAGCTGAGCAGCCGGGGGTGGTAGCTCATCTTAACGAGCTACGGCTTGCACTTTTTTTGTTGTTCGTCTCTCAGTTCTCTTTTTATTTGGCCATCTGTCAAAATCGCGTCGAGTCGTGGTTCGTTTTGCTTTTTTTCTTTTTAATTGGAGTTTTATTATTATTATTATAAATATAATTAATAATAATAAGAATTATATTAATACAACAAAAGAGGTCGGATACCCATAATCGCGTCGCGAGAAAAAGTGCAACAATTATCTGAGACGGAAAGAAGATCCATTTAAGAAAAAAATTAAATTAAATAAAACATGTTATATATGGTTGAAATAAATTTTTAATTAATTTTTCGGCTGGTCGTTGTTTAAATTTCCATCGATAAACCTAAGAATTTACAGCAAATTTAAGCTTTGTGTGACTTTATTTCTCTTTCATTAAAGAATATTTTTACAACTTTATATGTGCTTAAGGGCTTTTCAAGTCAATTCGGTCGCCATGTTGTTCTTATGACATCTGTCAAATTATTCAGTTACTGACGTCAAATCACCATGCCTTGCGCCCATTTTATGGCAGAACTGGTGGCCCTTCACAGCGTTAGGTGGTCAAATTTCAGACGACCAGCTTGGTAATCAATCAGCCTCAGCCAATCTCTAATATAAGGTGAAATTGACCGAGAACATTCCCGTGGTCCATGAAAGTGTAAAGGAGAACCCGAGGCGGTCAGCTTCTTTGTGTGCACAACAACTCGGCGAATTTTGCATCGGGACTTGGACTTACTCCCGTACAAGATCCAACTAACCCAGGAGCTCAAAGTTCATAAACATACAGACAATGTCGTTTGTTCACTAACTGGGCTTTCGGAGCGTTTGAAAGAGGACCCTTAATTTAGGCGAAAAATCATCTTAAACAACGAGGACTTCTTCTTCCTTGTTTCGGCGCTGTTATGATCTCGATGTCGAGGGGATCATAACTCTCCCACGTATCTGCTTCACACTAGTGATCCGCCTATGGGGTTCGCCGGGTTGACCTCAGAAATCGGCGGCAAGCCTCCCGGTTTTGTATTGTTCCATTTCTGAGGCCAACTGAATGCTGGTGTTTTTGCATTTGTTTGTACCAGGAGTGTTTAGGCCTACCTTTCTTTTATTCCGAATTGGAACGTTGTATGATATTGCCTTTTTGACGGGGTTCTCAGTAGTGGTGGGCGCATTCGAATGAAATAATCGATTATAATCGATTCAGGCAACATCTCGAGATATCTCGATTCTTCACACAAATCATTCGAATACTCAAATCATTCGAATGATTTTTTCTTATCTACTTTCTCTAAGCGAAATGAGGACTCGAGTGCCTATTCGAGACCTAGAAGCGAATATTAAACGAAAAGACAGAAAAGAAAAACACACAAAATCGAGAACTCGAGAAGTTGGTTATTTGTATATCTCGTTTCTCGTGTGTATGTATTCAATGACTGAGTTTATATTAAGATTCATTTTGAACTCTATGCATCGTTGAGGGTTAAATATGGAATTGTGATGGAAAGACGAGAAGCGAGAACCCGAAGATGGAATTTATCCCGAAACGCGTCGTTAAATTAAAATAAAAAGTTGTGTAAATTAATTTAAAAAAAAAACAAATAACATACACATAATTTTATCTATTTAATTTATTTTATTTTATTCAAATTTTGTGTGAACCATTATGTTATGATTTTCTTGTTTTGTTTTTGCTTTTTTTTTCTTGAAATGGAGTGTTAGTGTTTGTTTCCTACTTTTTTTACTATGATATTCCTTCGAAAATCATTCGAATGATCATTCGATTCTTTAAATCATTCGAATACTAATATCTCGATTCTTTAAATCATTCGATTATGCCCAACACTAGTTCTCAGGATCTCTCCTTTGGACATGGCAATACCAACTGAGTCGGTCGTGTTCAATTTTTTGGGAAATGGTATTCTTAACATGAAGGCTTCCTCGGATCTTCGTACTTCTAATTCGATCAAGCTTTGTAACTCCTGCTGTCATACGAAGCATCTTCATCTCAGCTGCCGTTAGCTTACTCTCATACTTTTTGTACATTGTCCAACATTGTGAACCGTATGTGAGTGCTGGACGCACAACTGAAGTGTAGAGCTTTCCTTTCAGCTTAGGGGGCATTTTTCGGTCACAGAAGATAGCAGAATTTTCCCGCCACTTCATCCACCCTACGCTTACGCGATGATTGATATCGTCATCACAAGTAGCTTCGCTATTTATCATAGACCCCAGATATTTAAACTTTTCACACTTGGGAAGCACTACTCCATTCAAATAAATGTCTGGAATAGGCCTGTGTGGATCAGAAAATGGCAGCATAGGTATTCTGTCTTTTTCGCGCTTATGCGGTACCCACTTCCTTCTAGAACATCCACCCATACGTCAAGTGCTCATTGTAGGGATATCGGGTCTTCACTTATGATGGCTCCATCGTCAGCAAAGATGGGACATTCTTGGATAAATGGCGGTGTTAACAAGCAACAAAATTTCCGTATATAGGAGGACAGTTTTGGACAGTTGATATTGTATCCTCAAAAACTAACCGTTTGATGTGGATTGGTCGGAACTTTGTCGAAAACGACGTTGGTCACCATTAATTGTGAGGGCTACAGAACGATGACAAAGAATTTCTTATAAACCATATGGATCTAGACAACACGTGGTTCCAGCAATTCGCACTGCGTGCCACATAGCGGATGCCATGATTGACATTCTGCATGACGGATTTGAAGGTAAGGTTATCTATCGCAGAGGTGACGTGAACTCGCCACCAAGGTCATGCGATTTGATCCCGCTGGCTTTTGCTTGTAGGGTCTCCTGAAGTCGCAGGTCTATGCGAATATATACCATAATTGAATAATGACCTTAGGTGAACACAACATGTAAAGGCATACATATATGGCATATACATATGTGTTAATACCTAACACACAGCTTGTGTATTTATTTCCATGTTTAATTTATTCGAGAACCTAACATTTTTTTTTTTTAATTTTCTCAACTGTACTGCATTATTAGAAGCAGAAAAATATGTTGAATGTTTATATATACATATAATAATTATATTAAATTTTTTTTCAATTTTTACTGGGTTCGTTACTTTGAATGGCTTCCATACTGTAGAAGAAAATTCTAGACCTACCCAACTGACATAAAACAATGTATACAAATTTAAGTGCTGAAGAATCCCTGAATCCTTTCGATTCTAAATTTCACCGAAAGTCGTAACATTGTTCTTTTCTGGAGCATTAAATAAAAAACTCTCATTTTTTTCGTAAATTTTGAAGTTTTGTCTTATCCATTCATATCGTTAGCCATCCTTCAATGAATTTGAAAGTTTATGGCTTTTCACAAATAGTGGACAAACTTCTTTTTGGACAGACATAGAATATTTTGAATATGTTACCCATCAGAGCTGATCTTTTCTGGAGCTAAATTTTAATTTTTAGCTAATTTTGGATTTCTCCATTGGTCTTATAAAAAGAGCTTTCAAATTAAAACTTTACTATAACTTAATGAATGAATAAATGAATCCGTTTGATAATTCAAATGAGTTAGTTATTTAACTATCGGTAGTTAAATTTGTTCGATGGTGCCTACCACTAGCCCTCCACCGAATCACATTACCGATAAACAACTTGACTTCAACATCCTAAGACATAATATAGTATATTAATAACCAATTTATACTTAAGAAAACTAGCGTTGAGCAAAATTCTATTGATCACTTAAAAACCTTGAAGTTCCTTCTGTCAGCGTTGAGGTGTTGCATTTGCAAGGCAAATTTAGGTAAGCGAGGTTTTCCAGCTGTTTATTACAAAGGTCGGTCGTAAGGGGTCTTAGTTGGAAGTCAATTGTCCTAATTTATTTATTTATTTATTAACATAACTAAATTGCTAGTTTTACAAAAAAAAATTTACAAAATTTCTAACAAAGGTTTATAATAAGATTTTTAAACAATTTCATTGAAAAAATGTTGATTTAAATTGACATGAATTTATTATTGTTTTATCACTAGAGGCATCTGTACCTTAAGATCTACCAAAATTCTTAACCTCCTAGTTGTATTGCCAACTGTGCCTTTTGTACCACTGCCGATGTGAAAATAAGCCTCTTCACAAAAAAATATAGTATGAATATTGGTCATTGAAACGTTGACGATAAAAAACCCAAGCAGCGTAGGCAGGACCGCACCTAGCTTAATTAGAGCCCTGGGCAAGCTTCATCAGTGGCGCCCCTCATTTGCGGTAGTTGGCGGAAGAAGTCATTTGCTCATTACCCAAGGGGTACCCTTTGCAATGGGTTTTTTTAACGAGGTATCCCCAAGAGGCCTATTCCTAGATAATACTTATATCTATACTCAGTTACCAGATCATTATAATCTAATTACTTAACGAGATCTTTTTTTAAAGCCATGATTAATCTAATCTTTCTTGAGTCATTGTGGTCCTCAAGTGCATTTTTATTAATTTTAATTTCGAAAAACTACGTTCCACTGAAGCTACCATTATTGGCAACTTATTTAATATTGGAAGGGCTATTACTGCATTGAGAAGAAGGTCTTCAAAGTCTGATTTATAAATGTATATAAGCACTGCAAAGGCTGAACTGCTTGTTTTACAAGTGGAGATAAAAGTAATAGCTCTTGATGCAATTCCGCACCTTTTAAATCTTTGGACTCTTGTGGTGGTACAATGGTAAAGGCCCTATGTTTTGCTAGATAAAGCGCAGCTCGCTGTTTAATTTGGCTAATGAGCCGCAATAATAAATGAAAATAGTTAGTTAGATAGTTTTTTAGAACTGATCACTTTATTCAATATTTCACCGCTATTTATACTACTTAAAAATCATTGGGTTCTCCCCACTTATGCTTAAGAACTATATTACAAATACTTTTGTGCTGCGTCAGCATTCTATTTTTTAATATATATGCAATATGTTGGCGTTGGGGCGGTCTAATTATGACTTAATGAAATTATGAATATGGAACATAGTGCAACAAAATACTTCTACGGCACTTCATGTGCATAGTCACCCAAGTGGTGGCAATGCCCTGAGCACAACACTCAGTTTTTTGTTTGACAAAAACAAACAAATAAATAAATTTGATTTTAAGCTTTATAGTTTCGAATATCAATGCAATTACTATTTTAATTGTGTCAATCGAATACTACACATGGCTTTGTTTACGTTTGAGAAATGAGAAATGATTTTACGTTAATGAAATGAAAGAATGCTTTTATTACACTACACTCTTCAAATGTCAAGATGAACCTAAGCCCATACACATATGTATTTGGAACACTCACCAATATTGTTTAAAAATGAAAAAATGTTGTTATATTATTTTAGCTGTTCAAATCTTTCCGCTATGGAACTAATCGCTTGGTCTAATATTTTATAGTAAAAACCTTTTCCTCTTCCTAGAGCGCATACATGTTATTTGAGGAAACTCTGATGGTATTTCTAGATTTAGAGCTATGGCTTCAGCTGATTGCACGTTAAAGATTTTTTCTTATGATCGCATTTCCACTAGAGAGTTTTTAGTAGCTTCCAGAACTAGAACGCTGTTAGATAAATTAACAGATGGACTTTGTAAATACTTACCAGTTATATTATTTTTTTCTAAAATATTGAACTAGATTAATATGGAACATATAAACTTGAAACTAATATAATATTTCAATAAGAGCTTCATATTATATCTCCTAAGATTTTTTTAATGGTTTTAAAACATCTACGAGCAGTCTACTTTCCCATCTGGTATCTTAAGTTCAAACCAGCGACATTTATTTATGTCCCAACGCATTGTTGAACCTTATTCAAAGTTGTATAGGCATTAAACAATGTCAAAAAAATTAACAGCTTCTAACGAACAGCGAGCTGAATCATTAACAACCAAATTCAGGGAATGTAAGTAGCAGGGAACAAAAAAAAATCTTGGTTCAAGTCTTTTAATTTTGTTTTGAACACCAGCCTCTTTTCTTTTCATGTTTGAACATTATCAACACATTATACATTTATACTACTGGAATAGGAGCGTAGCAAGTTTTTGAGTTTTTTTTTATCAAAATAGACAAATAAAGTAATTAGATTAGTCAAAAAATCCCTTGTTTTAAATGTAAATAGAGAAAAGGAGAAATTGAATAAAACAGATTCACACATTAACGACAAACCTCAACATTAGTCATCACATCATCCTTTGTCTGATCTCGACACACGAGACACGAGCTACACGACATGACAGTGATAAAATTTCACTCATAAAGAGAGGCCAGTGCCAAACTAAAACAACAAAAAACACTCAACCGGAAAAGTTTAAATTCATAGACGCAACTTTTAATTTTGCGCGCTGTTATGTCAATGAGTATGAATTTTGTACCTCAGAATTTCTGTTCGAGTAACATTGCTGACTTCGATTTCATATAGAAGAACTGACATCGGGCGCTTGTTATCAACATGCAAGCTGTTAATTGGCTGTATTTGCTGTTGAAATTTTGTTTTATGTTACACTACATAGGGGAGGGTTATGAAAATAAAATAAATGCCTTCACTCATACACGCGATGGTGAGTGTGAAGAATAACGTTAACAGATTGATAAAGAGAAAAATAGCAAATAGGTAGGTATCTGTTGTTAAGTGAACAAAATCGTGCACTTTGTAAAGATTTTGTAATGTTTTTTTTTTACTGTGAGAGTAAACATCGACTTGTTTTTGGAATAGTAGATAGTAGTAGGTATGTTTATATATCTGTCTTTAAATTGAGAGTTAGCTGCTAGTTATATAATGAATATAAATATTGGTGCGAGCTATTAGAAGAAATGAAACTTAAAAAAGAAGGTAGGTAGTGATTACGAGGTAGTGGCTTTTTTAACTCTTGCCCAATGCGCCCCTTGGGTTCAGCGCCCTGAGCATTTGCACAGCTTGCATGTATAGCTTGTCCGGCCCTGAGCGTAGGTGCAAACCCATTCTGTGAACTCAATTCTGAGTTAAAATTTACAAGATTCAAATGCAAATACAAAATTCACTATAATGTGTCCTCAGAAAACCCGAAATGCTGTGCTCACCAGATATAAATATGAATGTTCTGCAACAATTTCACTAACGAAGATGAAGAAAATTAGAAAATTACTTCTGATAAAAATCAAACGACCTGAAATCACTCCAAAATGCGTACCTGGCCGAAACTTTTTATAACGGTCGGTAAACATTGTCTTAAAATATTACGTCAGCATCTAACTGTCGTACCTGGGCGAAACGCATTTTGGATACATATTTTTTTAAATAGAATGCTTTTTGATGACGGATATCTTAAGAGCCAATTTTTTGAATTTTCTTACGGTTTTATCTAAAGTACGAACGGTCTGATAGACGATTATGTAGACTACAATTTGTATTTTTGAAGTAAGGCTTAGCAATTGAGATACATATAATAAAATGGCTAAGACTTAAACTAAACTTATACAGCCAAATTAATAAAAGTAGAATAGCGAAGAGTTAGGCCTTATTTCGTAGACTTAGAGCAACCAGTTATTAATAAACTAAATTTCTACTAACTGACGTTTACTCAGCTAATCCACCAAAGAAGCTGGTTTAGCGAAAGAATGAGAACCAGATGTGTCAAATTCATTCTGAAATTAAAAAATATAAGTGAAGACAAATTGCAAATTTAATTTTGAATAAAAATAAAAATGTCTACTAGGTTTATCGAGTTCTTAAACCATTTTGGATAATCAGCCACTAACAAGAAGAAAACATTAACAAATTAAACCAGACATGATTCAATGCAAGTGCTTAGTGAGGAGGAATTAAAAAAATAAAATGCACGACTGGGTCGCACAAACTTGCTCTTATGTAACAGACTGAGAATTTCAAAAATAAACGATATAAGAGAAAATTGTTCATAAGCATACAATTAATTTTTTAACTGCTTTAGTATTAGAGATATGAACCGAATTCAATCTGACTTCTTAAACAAATATGAATCTATGCAAGAACAAAAATAATAAGTCGTTGTTGTGATTTAAAAAAAAATAAACTTTTATATAAAATTTTTTAAAACATTTTCAAGAACGAAATTTGATACGCCAACCTTAAGTTTTTACTATTGTACGAATAAAACTAGATTTTCTTGAAAAAAGACTGATCCGTTTTCGAGATATCGAGTTTAAAAAAAAAAACTTTTTTTTTCAAAAATCCAAAAAAAAGTTTTTTTTTTTTAAGTTTTGAAATGCAATGTTTTTTAAACTTTTTAAAAGCTGCAGTATACAAAATTTCTTCAAAATCCTTTAGGTATGCCGATAAAAAAATTTTATCAAAATTCTAAGTCATTTTCGATAAAAATACAATTTTCGAAAACCACTCTTTTAGGTAAAATACGATTTTGTAGATTGTATTAAAAAACTTTGTAGTGTCCAGCATAATATTTTTTTTTTAATTTGAATTTATGCGATATCTTCTATTGAAACTTTTAGGGAGCTTTAGCATAAAAAAAATATCGAGATCGGTTTTATCGGTTTTGAGAAAATCAAAATTTTTTTAAATCTGTGAAAAAGTTTTTGAAACAAAAAAGTATTAATAAGATTTTGAAAAAAAAAATCGTTTGACAAGTACGTCTTTTTCCTTAAAAAAAAAAAGAAAAAAGTGTGTTGGAAAAAATTGAAAATGCCACCTGAAGTGTGGCTTTTGGCCCGGCAGATCGACAATAGAATATTCATATTCACAAAGGCAAATTCAGGAAAAGCCCAACGAATTCAAGTCGGGACTTATTATCTTTTTATCGACTTCAAAGCCGCACATGATAGCAGTCATTATAGGGAGCTCTTTATGGCGAAGGCCGAGCTAGGGTTCCCGGGAAAACTGATCCTTTGTAGCGAGATATTGGAAAGTACAGGGTACAATATATAGGCGTTTTTCATTGTTAATTCAGAATAGAGCTCTAAACAGAGTTCCTCCATGTTGGGCATATTCTGAACATTCTCAGAACCAAGCGTGCTCTGAGTGCCCTGAGTTGTTTTTGAAACACACCTGAACACTTAGCTGTCACCATTTCCATCTGTCAAATGCTTGTGCTAAGAATTAAACTCCGTATGCTCAGTTATTTTATTCTGAGCTCATAGAGCTCACTATGAACATGCTCAGAACATGCTACGAACGAGAAACGAAACATGTTTGAAGCGCTGATTTATTTTTTGACAAGTCAGACTATCGTGTGATTTCTTAAACCTCTTTCTAGAGCAGATTGTGCGTAGGGCAGGCGCTAACACGGAGGTCACTATATTCAATAAATCTGTGCAACTGTTGGGGTATACGGACGATATCAACATCATCATAAATCCCAACGTTCTGTAAAAGAGTCGGTCAAGGCTGTTGAATATCATGCGAGTCTTATTGGTCTTGACGTAAATGAGGATAAGACTAAGTATATTCTATCATAACAAACAAATAAACTTCTGTCCACCGATTAGATCCAAAGGTCACAATTTAAAGCAAAAACTTCGAGGTAGTTAAGGAGTTAATCAACCTCGGGGTCAATATTTAATTCCATGAATGACACCTTAGTAGAGGTCGGACGGAGAAATAACCTAGGAAACCAGTACCCACCTCGGTTTAGCAAAACTTCTCACTTGTAAGAAGAAGTTCATGCTCTACGAAACCCTTATACTCTAGTCCAGCCTTAGGGTGCCAAGTGCTGGACTATAAGCAGAAAGGGAAAAATGATACTGGGCTCGACAGATATTTGGTCGTTTGTGCGAAGAGGGTAAATGGAGGAGAAGATATAACCACGAACGAACAGCTGTATCAAGATGTGGATGTAATCCAGGAAGTCAAAACACGTCCACTATATTGGCTAGGTTACATTGAGCAAATGGACAACAATGTTCCAGCTAAGAGTCTTTGAATCCTTGCCCCTCGGTTCGCGGCTAAAAGGAACAGGAAGCCCGAGGCTCTGGTTTAATTACCAAGTGATGGTTAACAAAAAAAAAAAATGGCCTAGATAACTGTAAACAGCGTGCTCGGGATCGCAGATGATGGAAAGTTGCATTTCTCAGGCAGAGACCCTTCATGAATCAGGAGTCGGTAAGTATCTACCAAGTTTAAAGAAAGTCGGTCGAGGCGTTTTAGCTTGGTGGAACAGGCAGACAGAATTGCGGGACCTACTTTTGTCGTCTTTTCCATCATCGTAATGTTGAAAGTCTGATCAAAATCTCCAGTTTTTTACGAATGTATAACTTGCCATATAGAACATAATGGAGCACAGATAAAAGAAAAAGTCGAAAAGTGACCAAATTTGTGCAAAATCCAATAAAACGAGTGGTTTCTAACAAAGGATATTCTGAGAACTGAGACTTCATTCGGTATCCCCTTTATAGACAAAAATGCATACAGAAACGTGAATTTTTTAACCAAGCCAACCAGACAAAACTTGCCCGACCATCAAATGTTTCGACCAAGCAAATATAGAAATATCGCTGTTTATCCTTTTTTAACAGCTGCGAACAGAAAGGTCATCTTACACATACGGTCGCCCCCTTCGCTCTAATTTTCTCGCTTAAAATTAGTTTTGAATTTTTTTAGTTCTGTCTTTCTTCTTCGAGAAATCGTTAGTTTTCACTTTTCCCGACTTTATTTTGGTGCATTCCATCGCTAGGCAAAACTCAGACTGCAACTTCGGTTTCCTCTATATACATAATAGAGTTGGTCATTTCAATAACCCTCATAAAGATCCTCGGAAAAATATCGCCTTCTGACAAAAGAGTTCACTCGATTTGCTATAAAATTTAATTAAACCCTTATGTCAAAATATGACATTTCCAATTAACATTCTGGTAATATGGATAAAACTATATTAAAGAACAAAATACGAACAAAGTCATATTCGAAGGTTCACACAAATTAAAACAGGAAACCCATTTAACAAAACTCTAACTTCAAGAACAAACTAAAAGTTTTGAGCAAACGAAAGAAAATTAAGGTCCATCCATCCATCGATGAGTTTTTTACTTTTTAAGTGACACTTTCACATGCATTTTAACAAAAAACAACACAACACAACACAAGAGATGAGACGAGAGCAGAACACCTACAAAATAAAACCTTTCTAAAAGAGCAGCTATCTAGCTTTTTTGGGTTGGTCGTCGGTAAGCTAAAAAGGAAGAAGGCAAGACTGAACTTTTCATAGCTGCCTTTATAAGAGAAGTTTAACTTTTAATTAAGTTTTCGAAAAGTAAAATCATCATGCCCACTTCTGATTCGAGTCACTTTGACATTTTGCTTGATATAATAATTTTTATTAGTGTAGTTTTCTTTTTTATTCATTTTTTTTTTTACTTTCTTCGTTTATGTAGTTTTCACATCTGGAAGAATCTAAGGATGGTAAATCACAATTTACAAAATGAGTATTTTTATGTCTTCCCTTGCGTCTTATTTATCTCTTGTGCTGTGATTACACTTGAATGTTGGATGGAAAAATTAAACGAAAAACGGGATGTAACTAGCTGCTGTCAAAGGGATTATTATTAAAACACGATGGTTTTAAGGAGCTCTTTGCTTTTAATGGAAATGAAATAAATTCTGTAAGGGTGGATCCTAAGCCTTCGTTTGATAATAATAATTTGTCGTAATTAAGGAACAGTAAAGTCACTGCAGGAAACAATAATTTTGTTATTGAATTTACGTAGATAGTTGAGTTAATTTCCTTTTGATGGCAACTGAAGCGTTGGGAAAATATTTTTTCTCCCATTTTAAAGCTTATTTATTTATTGAAAAACATGCAAATACATTTTGATATGAGATTTTCTTCGAAACCAAAAAAGAAATATACAAGAAATGATCATATTATGGAGGTAAGAAAAATGTTTAAAATTTCGGTTACAATTTCGTGAAGCCTTAAGATGTATTTCTTAATCTGTTTGAAGCTTTTTAGGGCTCATGGATATATTTTTCTCAACAACTTAAGCATCTTAAAAGACATTGGATTTAAAAGAAATAAAATGCACGACTGGGTCGCACGAGCTTGCTCCTATGTAATAGACTAGGAATTTAAAAATGAAAAAGGATAAATTTTATTTTTTAAACTTTTTTAATAGTAAGAGATCGAAACAGGATGCAAGGAAAAAATTATAAGCCGTTGTAGTGGTTTCTTAAACAAATAAGATTTTTTATAAAAAAATGTTTTAACATTTTTAAGAAAAAATTTTAGCACGCCAAATTAAAATTTTTATTATTTTTCGAATAAAATTTAAATTTACAACAAGAAATATTGAACCGTTTTTGAAATATTAGATTTTCCAAGAAACAAATTGATTTTTTTTTCAAAATTCAAAAAAAAAATATTTTTCCTAAAGTTTTGAAATACAATGTTTTTTTAACTTTTTGGAAGCATCTCTATAAAAAATTTCATTAAGATCCGTTATTACTTTAATGAGAAATTCAAAATTCGAAAAAATGGTTCTAGGGTATGTAAAAGCTGTAATATCTTGATTTCAAAATTTTGTTATTAAATTAAAGATCATAACAACTAATTGAAAGAAAAAAATTTTATCAAAATTCTAGGCGCCGTTTTCGAGAAAAATACGATTTTTGAAAACCATTTTTTAAATTTTTCTTACATTTGTATGGTGGGTACCTTTATTTTTAGGTAAAATAAAGTTTTTTTTCTCACATCTTGTAAATTATATTGAGAAACTTTTATTTATAAGGTTTAAAAAATTCGAGCATGGGGTTTTCGAAATATTGAGTTTTGAAAAAAAAATTGAAGTTTTGTTTTTTAAATCCACGAAATTTTTTTTTGAAAATTTATTTATTTATTTTTTTGGGAATCTTTAGCAAAAAAAAATTATAAAAATCGGTTGTACCGTTTTTAAAAAAAATCAAAAACGAAAAAAATGGTCCCATGGGGGTTAACCATTTTTCGCAAATTTGTTTTCAACTACTACCTAGCTTTAACTAAATTAAATTTTTTGTATTTATATTTTTTAGATCACTATCGAACAGTTTTTGAGAAAAAAACATATTTATAAAATTTCAAAAAAAAATTCGTATGGCGGGTACCGTTATTTTTGGTCTTAAAAAAAAAAGAAACAAACGTGTAGGGGGAAAAAATAAAAATGATATCTACCAAGTTTAAAGAAAATCGGCCGAGCCGAACAGACAGACAGACAGAATTGCGAGACCCACTTTTTTTGTCTTCGCTATCATCGTAATGTCAACTTTGATCAAAATCTCGAGTTCGGTTTTTTTTACGAATGCATAACTTGCCTTATAGTACCTATAAGTCGCAAGTAAAAATACACGACTGAAACGCATGAACTTGTTCTTATGTAAATGCACTTGGCAATTTGTTTATAAAAATAAAAACTTGAATTTAATTAAGATATTAAATTTAGTGTTTAAATGCATACAACCGTCTGTTTTATTGTTAAATTGATTTTAAAAATATGAAATTTATATATGATGGTTTTTTATAATATCATTTCTTAACAGTAAATAAGCAAAAAAAGACTCAACATGGACTTGTTGAACTGTTGATGCAAAAAAAAATTTTTTTTTTGGCCTCTAGTCCACAAAAAAAGTACAAAATTAGAAGAAAATTGTATCTCATTGTATCGATCATCATAATATCCTAACGCATTATCAATCAGGATTTCGTAAAAATCGTAGGTGCAAATCAGCGTTGTTAAAAGTTATCGAAGACATTCGGGAACATTTTTATAAGAATGATTTTACGTTTTTGTGTCTTTTAGACTTTTCAAAGGAGTTCAATTCAATCTATTTTTGTGTTAACTTCTTCCGCTGCATTACTAGTACTAAATTTTTTGTCTGGCAGGACACAAGAATTTTAAGCTAAAGATTGTTTCTCCAAACTCTTACATTTATCTTCGGGCATTCTCCTAGGGTCCATTCTGAGAACATTGATCTTATTTTTTATTTTTATCAATGTTATCGTCCTCAATTGTTAATATCTATATGTATGCTGATGATGTCCAGATTTATATTGGCTTCAAGTTGGACTTCTGGTGGAAGCGGTTTGTAAGTTGAATGAGGGCCTTGAACAATTTTGGGCAGGGCTAGACAAAATTTATGAAGGCCAAAGCCAGATAAATCACAATGCTTGGTAGTGTCTATGTCGTCAATTGATGTCAGTGAATTTCCGTTGATTGTTTTAAACAGGAAAATAGTTCCGTTTTGTAAGAAAGAGCATAATTTACGAGTTTTCAACAATAGGTTAGGTAAGATTAATGCGCTGACAGTTGATCTTGTTAACGTCACACTTAGATCAATGTTAAACTGTTTTGATACCCTAGGGATTGTGACTCCCTTGTATTGAAACCTATGATATTCCTATATCATTCAAGTCCATTTAGGGTGTTGATGAGTTACAGCAAGCTGTAGCCCAAAATGTCGGATGGTACTTCTAAGACATTGTAGAAATGCCTGTCACATAATCACCTGGTTGAGGTGAGGACGTGAGGTAGATGCCTTCTAAGAGCGTTGTCCTTTCCTTGAAAGGAAAGATGAGAAATTATTCCTCTACCAGGACTGTAGGAGCATGTGGCTCCTTGCAGTGTGTAGTAGATGAGTTTGATATGTCATTTATTGTTTGGTGTATATGTTCGTTTGTTTGCTGATTTAGTTCAAGGAGTTTTCCCTATCCCCAAGAGGATTTTACCAATCTTCGGGAGAAATGGCACCATCAACTTCAACAGAGGAGTGATAATCGCTAGTGTAGAGACGAAGGGCCCATTCTCCGTTTCTTGCCGCTCCTGCCAGAATCACGTGCATCGTTAAGTCTTGTTCGTACTATCACTATCGTTTGTGACCTTTTTTTTTGACTGTGGTTGAAGGGAATTTTCAGAGTTTAGGAATTATCAAGCCATTTGGTACTGTTAAAAGATTTCAATATGATTTTGCTTGGAATGTCAGAGAGCTCCTAGTTGCCTGTTTCTCAGATGATATAGTGCAAGCCAGTAACACGGGTATAGTGAGGAGTATCCTTATGTAACTTTTATTCACCGCATATCCTCTGCCTAATTCCATACTGAATTTCATCTTTTTCCTGTATTAACCCAGTTGGTTGTGAACGGTGATGATGCTCATGAGAGGAGAAAGAGACTTTTCACTCAGTTGGATGATAACTTCGGTCTCTTGTTTGCTGAAACTAGGCCATAATTTTCTGATTATAAGACACAAATCGAGCAAGTTCCATCTCTCGTTTGTCATAACTAGTTCTCAGATATAGTGATAGCTCACTGTTGGTCTAAGAGAGCTTTGTCCTAGCACTAGTTTTACTCCTCAAAATATCCGTTTAAGACCGGCTTGCTGACTGTTGAGACCGTTTCTACATATTTTATGCGGAAAATATTTTCCCTAATCCTGATGGCGGGCGGTTGAATTTTCGTAAATTGGAACTTTTATTCTAAGATATATTTATCGGCGTCTTAAAATTTGACCACATCTCGTATTTACGAAAAAATCCGCTTGGTTGATCCATCAAAAAATAATTTGCATACGTAAATTTATATTCCTCAAAAATCTCTTGGGGAAAAGTATTTTTTAGAAAATTTATAATATTATGCTTTCTGTAAATTGATTAAAAAACCTGTTTTGAAAATCTGTACATCACTAAGTACTATATTTTACAGTACGTCCGAAGTTGGGGGTTAACTAAAGAGAATTCCCAACTAGACGAGTATTACGGCGGAATTGTTTTGTTTCAATTGAACATTGTTAGTAGAAAAACGATAGAACAATGAAAGACCGGGAGACGTTAAAACCGACCGGGCTCAAGAAACAAAAGTTTCCGTAATGGATGTGTATAAGTGTTGGGGCTCTATTCTGAAGTCTATCCAAAACGTTCAGGGAACCTGCCGAGATATGAGTGTTATACTCAAGTTTTGGGTGGATACCTTATAAATCTTAGCTAAATCGGAAGGGGGCACAAAATTTCTTGCATCTTTTTAGAAAACCTAAGTAAGTATTTCGCTGCATTTTTGGCATGAGGGGTATATATTTCACTGGGCCGACAACTTTGTGTTTTCAAAGCAATAAATTCCACACGGTTGTAAATACCCCATTATAAAATGTTGATCGGAATCTTATAAATACATATAAGAATCAATAAATCCAACAAAATATTTCGATATATGTATGCATAATTTATATATATATCTCTCAAAAAAAAATGTTCATAACCATAAATTTTATTTTTTAAATGACTAAAACAACTCTTTTAGTAGTTGGAGTTATAAACAGGATGCCATGTAGTTCAAGCACATATGACTTTATGCAAGAACAAAAATTATAGATCGTTTTAGCGATTTAACAAAAAACAAGAAAAATAAGTTTTTTTTATACAAAATTTTTAAAATATTTTTAAGATCAAATTTTGGAACGCAAACTTTAAATTTGTGTTTATTATCGAATTTTCCAATAACAATAGATTTTTTTTTTTCAAAAATTCAAAAAATATTTTTTTTTAATTTTTAAATTCAATATTTTTCAATTTATTTAGAAACTTCTCCATAACAAATTTAATTAAAATCCGGAAATTCGAAGAATGGTTCTTTGGTAGGTAAAGTCAGTAATATCATAATTTTAAATTTTTATCGAATTTCTGATCGTAAGAATTAATCGAAAAACAAATTTGTATAGAAATTCTAGGTGTCGTTTTTGAGAAAAATACGATTTTGAAAAGCCGTTTTTAAAATTTGTATGGTGGGTAACATTATTTTAAGAAAAAAAAATTGTTTTCTCACATCTTTTAAATTGTACGTAAAAGACTTTCAATTGTCTAGTTTCAAAAAAAAATCGAACATGGAGTTTTCGAAAAAAAAAAATGTTAAACAATTTTGAATACACATACTATCCAAGCATTTTTGTAGCTTTATCATACAAAAATGATCAAAATCGGTTATACCGTTTTTTTTTTCTAACATTACCTAGCTTTAAATAGATGTGTTCGGGTATTAATTTGAAAATGCTATCAAGCAAGTTTAAAGAAAATTGGCCGAGCTTTTTAGGCAGTAGTCGAACAGACAGACAAACAGAATTGCAAGACCTACTTTTTGCGTCTTCCCCATCATCGTAATGTGATGTCTACTAAAAATCTCGAGTTCGATTTTTTTTATAAATGTATAACTTGTCATATTAGTACCAATATGTCGCAAGTAAAAAGAACAAAACCGTTCAATAAACAAATTCAACATTTTGAAGCGGCCCACGTAAATAGTTTTGTGAAACTGAAAAAATAACTGGGGTAACTATAACTCAAAAATTTCGAAATATTATTCTTTTGCACTTATAGACTAGGATATCTCGACTATCAATACAAAAACTTTGAGGTTGAATTTAAATTAAATGGTTGAAAAAATTCAGTATGGCTTTTACAGATTTGTTTTAAATTTAGCACCTAATGTGATAAACTTCAGAGCAAAAATTAAATTAAAAATAAATCCTCTAAAAATATCTCTTGCCGTTTTGAACTATCTCTCGTCCAAGCGCTTCGGATTCAGCAGAAAACTGTCCATCAACTCCATTAAGGCACAGAAATGGTTAAGAGGATACGTCACTATCCCCGTCTTCCCTACTCCTCACATACGCTTATATTTTCTATTCGTATGTAAAGCAAAAAATCTATTAGATTTGTCCTGTGGTTATTTAAAGAAAAAATAAATTTATAAAATGAAACATGACGTTTTCATTAATAAAAAAAGATACAAAAATTGTGTAAAGATACCTACCATGTATTTAAAATGGATAAGCCCACATTAACACTGAGGTGTGTGTGCGTGTTAGACAAAAAAATACTCTTTGTGAGTTTTATAATCTAATAAAAAGGTACCTAGATTTAATCAATGTTTTGTGCACATAAAAGGTAAATGCTATAAATTATGTACCCAAACTGAGCCCAAACATTTTGAAAAAAAAATGAGATAACAACGAATAGTAATAATTTAATTTTTCTCAATGTTAACCCAGAAAGTGGAAGGACAATGAGAAGCAAGTGGCAACTCATGGAATGGTTTGTTTTCCATCCTTTATTCCTTAGAGTGAAAAGCAAAAAAAAGGATAAGCGAAAGACATATTTCAGCCCGAAAGGGAACCATAAGCTGATGCTTTTATATTCATAAATAAAATATTATTTATACTTATGTATAATTATTAATCCCGTTAATGCATTGTTGTTGTTGTTCTGACGTATTCGAATCCGTTAAGAAAATTTCTTAGCTCATTATGAGATCAACAAGAAAGGTACTTTTTAAATACAGTATTGCCAACAGTAGCGGCAAGAAAACGCCCGGATGGACGAACATGGACTCGAATAATGGACAGGCAAGAAGGATATTAGTGATAGTGAAGGAGATTTGTTTCGTGAGTCCTTCGAGTATATTCTGCTACGCGCACAAGGATTTACTTCGGCAACAATAATTTCATTATGCCAGCCACTTGCTAAACGTTTTTATCTTTCAGGAGCAATTTCTTTTAGAATTTTTCCACTCAAGCAAAAGTATCTTAGTATTTATTTATAAAGATGTACGCAGCTTCATATATTTCTTTATCTCTTTGTCCATTTATTGTGCTCCCTTTTTTCTACCGCTATCTGCACTTTAAAGTTGGATCTTATTTTTTATTTATAAATTTTTATTGCTCAGTAAAGTTAGGCAGAGGGAAAACCAACTAATAAACTTAAATAGAGGGGATATATCTAGCTTTTGGGAATTATATTTATTATTGTGAAGTTTCCCTTATCCGGGATATAATGTGCGATATACACTTGTATACCTATGTACGTATGTATAGGAAGAGGAAAAGATAAGTTAAGACGTGTTATATGAAGCATGAGAATGGGAGCTTGCGAGAAACTTGGTGTTAAGACCTTATAGCTATACAAAGATATTTTTTCAAGATTATGCTTAGGTGTAGTAACGGTAGAGTGATTTAGAATGCCCTGGAAACAGATTGCTCAAACTGACATTTTTTTGACAAATCAATATGGAACAGATAATAAAAAAAACAGGACACGATTAATGAAGAGAATAAAATGCTCAAGGTATTTGTGTATTTATAAATAAATGATGAAGATCATAATAAATCTTGCAAAACAGACAAAAATACTAACCAGATTAATTATTTTTTGATTTTGTCTTTGCAAAAAATAAACAAGGGCGTTTTCAAAATTTAAACTTTAAACACAATGGCCGAGTCAACGAAAAATCAATAGGAATACAATTTTTTTTTTTTTTGAAAAATTAACATTTATTGTTAAGAATCAAATAGGAACAACTATAGAAATATGTAATGTGCGGCTAAATCCTGAAAAAGAACAACGAATTTCAAGCCGAGACCCACCATCTATTTATCGACTTCAAAGCCGCATTATGGTAACATTCATCGTCAGGAGCTCTATATGGTGATGGCAGAATTCGGAATCCTTTGAAAAGCTGATCCAACTGTGTCGCGAGACATTGGAAAAAACTGGGGAGTTACATCGAACTATTCCTAACTTGCACAGTTTTCGACATGGAGATACGCTATCATAGGATTTCTTGAATTTCGTTCTAGAGCAAATTGTGCGCAAGGCATCAGGCGTTAACAAAGAGGGTACTATATTTAACAAATATGTCCAACTGTTGGGGTATGCGGATTTTATCGACATCATTGGCTGTTCCTAAGGTTCTGTACTTGAGTCCTTAATGGCTGTTGGCGATCAGGCGAGACTTGTTGGTCTTGAAGTAAATGAGGACAAGACCATGATATCAACAAACAAACAAATATCTGTTCACCGATGAGGGCAAAACGTCACTTTTGATAGCAAAATCTTGTATGTAGTTAAGGAATTCATCCACCTCGGAGTTGATATAAACTCCACGAATGATACTTTAGTGGAGATACGACGACGAAATACCCTATTAAAGGGAGCGTATCGGAATCCCGCTTTTTGAAGTCCCGCTTTTCAAAAATCCCGAAAAAAAGTTTTAAAATCATGTCTGCTAAAATACTGCTTTTTCTAAAATCCCGCTTGTTCAAAATCCCTATCTATTATAATCTCGCTTTTTAAAATCCCGCCAAATCCCGGTAATCCCGTTTCTTAGAATACACGTAGCTAAGACTAATTGATTTTATGTTGGTTATTTTCCAGATTCTTTAAATGCTAAAGAAACTTCGCATACACCCAACCTCGCACCTACCCCAAATCCCATAGTACCTATGCCCAAGCAGGGGGGTTGCATACCTCACATACCTCACTGCTTACACGTCGTAATAAGAAAGGGGATTATAAAAAACGGGATTATAAGAGACGGGATTTTAAAAAGCGCGATTTTAAAAAGCGGGATTATAAAATGTGGGATTATAAAAAGCGGAATTATAAGAAACAGGATTATAAAAAACGGGGTTATAAAAACGGGATTTTAAAAAACGGGATCATAAAAAGCGGGATATCGTACCAAAACTGCTATAAAACCTTCCACTTGGGCTTATCAAAACAAGTGGTTTCGAAACTTCTCACTTGCAAGACGAAATGCACGCTCTACAAAAAACCTTATATTACAAATCCTTTCGATAGAAAAATTCTTCGCCAGATATTTAGTGCTGTGTGCGGGGAGGGCGAATGGGGGAAAAGATATACCTCACCGCGTAGTCTATCAAGTGTACCAAGATGTGGATGTAGTACAGAGATCCAGAACACATCGACTAAATTGGCTGGGTCACTTTGTCCAAGAATATGGGTTTCTTCTAATGTGGTTGCTCTACTGAATTTTATTATTTTATCTTTTTTTCCTCAAAAATGCAACTCGTATTTTTCCGAAAAAAAAACAAGCGTTCGGCCATTTTTCTCATAATTGGTGCGTGTGATAAATAAAATAACCAAATCTTCCCACCATTACACCAACATATATGCTCGTGCCGGCTATTTTATAACTTTACAAATGATTCTTCTATTAATTAAAATGACAACATTAATGTTCAAAATACAGGGTGCTCCCTAATTCGTCAAGGATATTTTGGATATGATTCTTGGGTATATTCTAAAAACAAAATCGTTTTACAGTATAGGTCTGTCTAATGTTAACAACATTTTTCGGGAATTTAATAAATGGCCTACTTTGGTCTACCCTGATCGATGTTAACGTTGCTAATACGAATGGTAGGAATTTTATTTAGAACATTATTTTTAAATTGCGTTTAAATAAAGTTGATATCTTGTTGAGGTCTTTAGATATCTAAGTAGTAAATTTTACTACAACCGGTTCCATCATCCTTTCTTTTCCCTACCAACCCTCGATTTTCTTAAATGCTGCCAAAATTAAGTATGAATTTGGATCATTACCCAAAGTCGTACTCCTAAAGCATATTAGAAAAACAACAAAAACAGGTGCTAAAGAATAATGGTGTGATAGGCGCTTCATGAAAATATTCACTCCGAATCATAAATGTGCCAGGAGTTCAACTCCCAAGATAGTCAATGTCCAACGACATGTGTTGCAGTTAGTCCACATAACTTACGTTTGACTGACAAGTCAAAACTGGCAACCCCAGTTATCCAAATAAAAATGGCATAGAGCCCAACTTATAAGCCCAACATAGAGGGTCTGTAAGGTGATTCCTAAAATTCCCCAAATCTGCCCGAAGGTCTGCGGTCTTAAGGAATTGTAACTTTTCGTGTGAAATAGAATTTTCCTCACCATGTAGGATTGTTAAATGATGGAAGTGCATCCTACTAATATACTTTTCTTCATATTAGATTGATCGGTGTGGAACGTGCATGTTGCTCGTGTAAACGTGATTTTTCGTTTGACTGTATTTGAATTGGACATGAGCTGAGTTCGTTCATTGAGCAATAGCTATTGTGAATGACCCCTTTCACTAGAGATGCGGTTTGACTTGGTTCAACAATGAATCAGGCTGCCATTATTAAATGGACGAAGTTTTGCGTCATACCCGTGAGCGAACACCGCGACTACAAAGGGAGTTAAAAAGAGAGAGTGTTCAATATTCAAGTTAATTAATCTTAACGAATTAATTTACCTAAAATTTGGCATCACCTAGCATCTACTACATTCATTAAAACTCCCATACGATTTACATCCCAAACACGATCCACCCACCTGTTCTGTCATCCTATTTTCTATTCCTTTTCATTTAACTTTCTTTAACTCACTTGAGATTCCACCGTCAGCCAGGCAAGTTGTAATTTTAAATTCTTTAAGCTTTGTTTTCAATAAACATATTTGATTTAATTAATTTTCTTTCTATTTCTTTTCGTTGGAATTGCTTTTTTTGAAGCAAAATTTAGATATTTTTCATCGAGCTATTGAACATTGGTCCTTCGAGCCGGATAAAAATAATAATTCAATTAAGAATTAATTAATAATCGGGCGCGTGTGGTGTATGATTTTTTTGATATATAATTTCAATTAAAAGTGCAGATTTTGCGTGTATATAACTTATACACATTTTTAATACAAGTCTTAACTAATTGCTGTAAAGTTCATTACGGTTTTGTGTATACTTACAATATATACTATTTTTTTGTGCAGTGCATCTTCCTTTTTAATTTTTTGTTTTTTTGCTATTTGCATCAATTGCAGCTATTTCTCGGCAACATAAATCACGTGGAAGTTTGCATTGTGCAGAGGAGTCTCAAGCTCATAACTTGTTCTTGGTGCATTGGACTTACAGTACAGCAAATTAAATTTACTGTTAAGCTTTATAAATCTACATCACACGTGATTATCATACTTAACGCTATTCTGAAATAGAATCCGTTTATTTTATACAGTTACTATATAAAGTGGAAACTTAACTGTTCTATTTTCTTTTTTTAATTTTTTTAATTCTTTTTCATTTATTTTTTTTTATAACTTTTACACTTCCCTGCTTGAATTTTTGGGTTATAAGTGTATATTTCTTCATTTTCAATTTGGATTTTACTGGATTGAATTTTATCCAAAATTTAAAATTTTTTTTTGTTTTCTTTTTTTTTCAATTCTTATATGAATTAGTTTTGATTAAAATTCTGAAATGGAAGAAACTTTGGATGCTCTTTACATAAAACAACAGAACTTAATAGATGACTTAATTAATTTTAAAACTAATTTTAGTAAAAGTCCTAAGGAACGTCTAGCTAAGGTCAGTCATCTTAATGGCCGCTTGGAAATATTAGATAGTTACATGATTACTTTTCGTGAAAATCATATTAAGCTTTCTCTTTTATACAAGGAGAAAAAGAAAGATAAACCAGACGCTACATATTTTACTGAAAGACATAATGACATATTTCAAGACATGTTCTTAGATCTTAAGTCCGACATTGTGGACAGAATTAAGGAAATTTCTTCTACTGCTGATAAAGAAACTTCTTTCAGTCATAACACTTCTTTTGGTGATCGCAGTTTTAATGAGGAACGTGGTGTTCATCTTCCAATCATTAGTCTACCCGAGTTTGATGGCGACTATAAGAACTGGATGCATTTTCGGGACTTATTTACGGGAATGATTCATAATAAACCGGGTCTCGATAGTGCTAGGAAGCTTTTTTATCTTAAAAAATGTGTATCAGGTGAAGCAGAGAAAATGATTCACTCTATTCCGTGTTCAGATGCAAATTATGACTCTGCATGGCAAATGCTTTGCGAACGATTTGATAAAAAACGTTTTATTATTGAATCGTATTTGAAAACTTTATTTGAACAACCTATTATGCGAAAAGAGTCTTGTGATAACATAAAGAAATTTCTTTATACTACCAAGGATTGTTTGACTTCAATCCAAAATTTAAAGGTCAAAACCGAATCATGGGATGTTTTAATTATTTTTATTCTTTCTCAAAAACTTGATAGTGTAACCCGCAAGAATTGGGAGCGATTTTTGATAACCAAAACTTCGCAAAATAAAACTTTGAAATCGAATCAGTCGGGAATAGGCTCTGAAGATTATGATCTTCCAAAACTAACAGAATTTTATGAGTTCTTAGAAGATTCTTTTCGATCATTAGAAGCAATTGACTCTAAGCCAGCTTCAATTTTTGGTGAAACAAGGGATAAATTTCCAAACAATAAACGAGCAAATCACGTAAAGACATTTCATGCTTCCAATAATACGAGTTCGTGTCCAAGTTGTAGTGAACCCCATCTTCTTTATCAGTGCACAAACTTTAGGACACTTACTCATGAGAGTAAGATGGATTTTTTAAAATCTAAAAATCTTTGTTTAAACTGCCTGTTACCAGGACATTCTGCTTCAAAATGTCGAAGTAAGTTGACATGCCGAAAATGCAATAGAAGGCATAACACAGTTATGCATATTGAGCATTCAAATCAAGCATCCAATAACACTGCTGCTAATCCTATTGCTAGTTCTTCAAATCAAACTTCTCATATTTCAACTTATTTGGGTTCAAATTCTACTTCGCAAATACTTCTTGCAACAGCAAAAGTAAAAATATCCAGTGCTGCTGGAGACTTCATTTTCAGAGCCCTCATAGATCAAGGATCTCAAGTATCGTTCGTTACAGAACATTGTGTTCAAACATTAAGACTCACTAAAAATCCTATCCATTGTGTTATTGATGGTATTGGTACAATGACTTCAGATGATTGTAAAAGTTTTGTAGAGTTCAAGCTTAATTCTTGTACCAATTCCAATTTTACGGTGCTTGTAAAGGCTTTGGTTATGACTTCAATAAGTAATTACTTTCCTGTTTCAAAACTTAATTCTTCATTTAATTTCGACATTGGCAACATAACTCTGGCAGATCCTCTGTTTGCAGAGCCTGGACGCATCGACATACTTCTTGGTGCAGATGTTTTCCATGAAATCATCCTCGATGGTATCATCAAAACTTACAATGGCCCATTGGCACAGCAAACTCAACTAGGTTGGATCCTTTCAGGACCAATTAAAAACTCGAATCCTCAGAGCAGAGATGTTCAAAATATTTTAACTTATCACACTCAGGTGAGCATAGACAACACTCTTCGAAAGTTCTGGGAACTTGAGGAAATATCTTCAGAACGTGTGCAAACCACTGAAGAAAAAGCTTGTGAAAAATATTTCCAAGAAACACATTATCGTTCTTCTTCAGGAAGATATATTGTTAGACTTCCATTTAAAACAAAAGTCTTAGGCGATGAATATCCAAACTTCAAAAACTCAAGTCATAATGCTCGAAAAAGATTCGATCATTTAGAAAAGAGAATTTTTCCAAAAAATATGAAGCTTAAAACTGAGTATTTTAAATTTATTAAAGAATACATTGATCTTAATCACATGGAATTCTCATGTAATTTTAACGACATTTCTGAGTCAGAAAACCTTTTTATTCTTCCACATCATGGTGTTTGGAAAGAGAGTAGTTCTACTACCAAATTGCGTGTGGTATTTGACGGCTCATCAAAGCCTCCATTTTCTAAGGCACTTAATGAAGAATTACTGCCAGGTCCTATTTTACAGAACGACTTACTTTCTGTCATATTGCGATGGCGTGTTTTCTTCGTTGTTTTTACTTCGGATATTGAAAAAATGTTTCGACAAATTCTTATACATCCTGAAGAAACAAAGTTTCAACAAATTATTTGGAGAAATGACCCTGCTAAACTTTTGCAGTTGTACAAACTTGTAACTGTCACCTATGGTACAACCTGTGCACCATTTCTATCAATTCGAGTGCTACAGCAACTAGCTGATGATGAGGCTAGTAAATATCCAATGGGATCTAGAATTCTTAAACGAGATATATATGTTGACGATATCATTTCTGGAGCTGATGACTTAGACACAGCTAAAAAGATTCAAGTAGAGCTCCAACAGATTCTCATATCTGGCGGATTTAAATTAAGAAAATGGTCTTCAAACTCACCGGAGCTATTATCTGATCTTCCATCTGAAGATTGTGAAATACCATTTAATTTTGAGGGAAATTCCAATTCGTCGATTAAGGCTCTAGGCCTTTTCTGGAATCCTTATTGTGATAACTTTTTCTTTAAAATATCACTTCCATTACGAAGTTCGCATACAAAACGCACTCTATTATCTGATGCTGCTAAGCTGTTTGATCCTCTTGGGTGGTTGGCCCCAACGATCATTCTTGCGAAAATCTATTTTCAAAGACTTTGGTGCGCTGGCATAGGATGGGATGACCCGCTTCCCCTTCCGCTTAAAGATGAATGGGAAAGCTATCGTAAATCTCTACATGCCTTAGAAACGATTAAAATTCCAAGATGGTTGGGAACTTTTACCGCCTCTTTTGGAGAAGTACATGGCTTTTCTGATGCCTCTAACTCTGCCTATTCAGCAGTACTATATTTACGATGCATAAATGATGGTAACATTTCTATCAATCTAATAACGGCTAAAACTAAGGTTGCTCCAATCAAGCAAGTATCGTTACCGCGACTTGAATTATGCGGTGCTGTATTGCTAGCAAAACTTTTCAAAAAATTTATGACTGCAATTGAAAGTCAATCACTTAACATAAAGCCATACTTTTGGACTGATTCAAAAGTTGTCCTTGCATGGATTCATGCATTACCAATACGTTGGAAAACATTTGTTGCCAACAGAGTAACTGAAGTACAAGAAATGACTAATATTTCAGACTGGTACCATGTACGCTCAGAAGATAACCCAGCTGATTGTGCTTCACGTGGAGTTCAACCTCATGATCTACAAAGTCATGCCTTGTGGTGGTCTGGCCCTAAGTGGCTTAGTCTTCCTTTCTCTGAATGGCCAAACGAAAGAGTTTCAGACTGTCAAACTGAACTAGAGAAAAAAGCTGATGTAAATTGTTTAGCTACAAATGCAAATGCTACTTTTGATCTACTTTCGAAATACTCTTCATTAAACAAACTTCTTCGTGTAACATGTTATGTAAAACGTCTTTTCAATTTTAAAATGAGGGATACTTTTGAAGAATTTCTCAATCCCAAGGAAATTCAAAATTCCTTTTCATGCCTCATACGCTTATCCCAATCTCGGTACTTTCCATCTGAGATTAAAGATTTAAAATCAAACAAACAAATCTCAAATAAAAGTAAAATTAGTAATCTTCATCCTTTCATCGACGAGGAGGGTATCTTGCGAGTCGGTGGAAGATTACGCTTTGCTGATATTGAACAGCATGCAAAGCATCCTATTATTTTATCGAATCACTGCAATCTAGCAAAACTTATTGTATCGGATTCTCACATAAAAACTATTCATGGTGGACCTCAACTAATGATGTCCTATATAAGGAATAAATTTTGGATTCTTAATCTAAGAAATCTTACAAAAGCAAAGTTTCATGACTGCACTTTATGTCTTCGTTTTAACTACAAGCGTTCAACACAACTTATGGGATCACTTCCTAAAGTTCGAGTGAACGAAACCAGACCCTTCCGACACACTGGAGTGGACTACGCTGGTCCGTTCGACATACGTATTAGTAAGGGTAGATCACCAAAAACCTATAAAGGTTTCATATGTGTGTTTGTCTGCTTGGTTACGAAAGCGATTCACATCGAACTTGTGTCAGACATGTCTTCAGAAGGATTCTTAGCTGCCTTTAGACGGTTTACTGGACGTAGAGGGAGCTGCAGCAACCTATACAGCGACAATGGGACGAATTTTGTCGGTGCTAACAAAACTCTTCGTCAGCTGAATAGAGAATTCAACGAACTATTTCCAAATCATGTGAAAGAGACTATTGCGTCTGAAGGAACTTCATGGCACTTCATTCCACCTGCGTCACCCCACTTTGGAGGTTTGTGGGAGGCAGGGGTAAAATCAGTTAAGTACCACTTAAAAAGAATCTTATTAAATCGCATTTTAACTTTTGAAGAACTTAATACGCTGTTAATTCAAATCGAATGTGTTCTAAATTCCAGACCTCTTTGCCCTATGAACGATGACCCATCCGATACTAGTGTTCTTACGCCATCACATTTCCTCATCGGAGAACCATCATTTATACTACCTGAACCTTCACTACTGGATGTGAAAACGAACCGTCTTCAACGTTGGCAGCAGAACCAACAAATGTTCCAACATTTCTGGGATCGATGGAGAACGGAATATTTATCCAGACTCCAAAACAGACCCAATAAGCTTTCGAAAATTCAACGGAATTTTCGAGTTAACGATATTGTGCTTATTACTGATGAACGTTTTCCACCAGCGAAATGGCCACTAGCAAGGATTATTCAAGTCCATCCTGGAGAAGATGACATTTGCAGAGTGGTTACGGTTCTATGGAATGGGAAACAATATAAGCGCCCCATAACAAAACTCTGCCTGCTTCCTACAAACGAACCGATAGATACATCATTATCAGCATAAAAAGCTTATTTTTTTTTTTCCTGCAGCGAGTATCAGGCGCTGACAAACCTGGTCCCTCACGCAATGACTATGCATATCGGAGGAAATGCCTTTATACATACCTATATATATATACATTTTCTGCTTATCTTATTTCTTTTGTTATCTTAATTATTAATTTTTAAACTTAATTAATAACAGTCGTTCTTGGCTGGCGGTATGTTCAATATTCAAGTTAATTAATCTTAACGAATTAATTTACCTAAAATTTGGCATCACCTAGCATCTACTACATTCATTAAAACTCCCATACGATTTACATCCCAAACACGATCCACCCACCTGTTCTGTCATCCTATTTTCTATTCCTTTTCATTTAACTTTCTTTAACTCACTTGAGATTCCACCGTCAGCCAGGCAAGTTGTAATTTTAAATTCTTTAAGCTTTGTTTTCAATAAACATATTTGATTTAATTAATTTTCTTTCTATTTCTTTTCGTTGGAATTGCTTTTTTTGAAGCAAAATTTAGATATTTTTCATCGAGCTATTGAACAGAGAGCAACAATGAGAAGAATCGAAAATGAACGAAAGAGGGCGTCATGATTGTTCGTTTAGAAAGATTTTGCGTGAGAACAGATCGTGGTAAACAATTTGTAGAAAAGTGAAAAAAAAATCATTAAGTCGTTTTGATAAATTAAATAATTTTATTTTCTTCTGTGAGAAAAATGTGTTGCAGAGTCAGGGGAGTTCAGATAATTTTTGTTTGAGAAGAAAAATTCTTGTGGGTTAGAAAACTTAAGATGAAAATTCCATTTCCGAAGTTGGTGTTTGTTGAATTGTCGAAATTGTTGCCTTTTTTGGTAAGCTAGTTTGGGCAGATAAATAACCCGATAGATCTTTTTTTCTGAAATTACGTTATTTGCAAACTCAAGTTTCTTCTTCGTATTTCGGGAATCGTTCCCAAAGTCACGTTTGGTATTCTAACGTTTTACAGAATATATAAATAACGTCACCTTTCAAGGCCAACTTTCTCCAGAAAGTTCGAATTAAACATAAAATTTTACTATTTTTTTTTAATGAAAATAAAAGCAAAAACTACCAACAAGTATTTTGGAAAATCCCAAATATTTTATGATAATTGGGAAAACATATTATACAGCTGGTAAAATTAAACAGTTTTTTTTTTAACTCTAATACCTCAAAGTTAAGAATAAATAAAACATAATAACGAAACATTTTCCAATGCATATAAAATTGCAGTCTGATTTCCAAAAATGTATGAATCTATGTCGTTAAGTTTTTATAGAAGAAATTTCTTAAAAATCTTTCTGAAAATAAATTGTGATGTCAATTTAAATTATTTAATAAAATGCATTTTAGGAAAGAATTCGAAAAATGAACGATTACGTTTTCAAAATATTAACAGCCGTATCTATAAGATTTTCTTAAACTGCATCTTAGAGGTTATTTAGTTAAGCATACTTAAATATTTAATTTGGCTTTAAATGACGAAACTTCAATTCGTATCTATAATCGATTTTTCATTGGTACTTAACTAAACAATGGTTGTGTCACGTAACGTAAAAGAATGTGAAAATCTAGTACAGAAAAAAAACAAATGCTGCTTCATTTTATACAACACAGCTGTTTTGTGACACCTTCTTTCAGTAAATAATTGGAAGAAACATTTTTTTATTTGTGAAATCAAAAAAAAAATGGCTATCGAACATACACCCACACCCGCCGCCACAAATAAAAGAAAAAGATCTGAAAATTGGGATGCCTCCTACAAGGAAACTTTTTTATTTTAGAATTTGCAATAATACACTACAAAACAGAATTATTTTATGCACAGATTGGGCGTTATCCTAAATGCAGTGTTGCAGCGTATCATGAATTTTGATGCTTTTTTTTATTCACTTGCTTCAATAAAATAACGTTATTAAATACGAACTCTAAATTTTAGAGTTTTTTTTTTAATGAATTGTAAAAGTAAATTTCAGAGTGAAGAAAAACGTTGCAAGGGCATCCACGATGCGCTACAAAACTGCATTTAGGAAAACGCCTATTCTCTTTCAACAACGAGGAAGAAAGTGTCGATACAAACACTTCAAAGGCTAAGAGGGAAGCGTGGACGAAATTTCTTTACGCGTACACATACTTTAATCAATACAAATTTTATGTTTCTTAAATCGTTGCACTTTATAGTTCTAATATACTCGTAATATCACAACAAACAATACCTAACTCACAATTTGAAACTTCAAAATTTCAAAGATGACAATCGATATGTCAAAATACATTTTAAAATGCCTTTAAGTGACCCTTAAACGCGGTTTATGGCGTTTAAGTTAAGAGGCCTTTAAGTAACGTTACTTAAATGTGGAAATTGATTATAGATACCGATTTCATACTTAAGAGCTGCTTAGAGGTATTTTAAAGTTAAGTAACCCTTAAGATTTGTTTATAGATTCGCCTGTAAATGTCAAAAAAAAAATTATTTTTTTAAAGATCCAAGAACAAATTTCAATTTCTCTTCTAGGGAATCATGGAAAAACCTTAAATAGTTACGAAAAGAGTAGGTCTCGAATTTCTGTCTCTCTGCCTAAACGACGCGGCCGATTTTATTTAATGAATTAATATTTATTGCTAAAGGTCGTTAAAAGTCTGGATATATGTAACTATTTATTAAGGATTTTCAAAAATATTTTTTTGGACTTAAAAAAATTACAAATTATGATTTAATTAAAATTGAATATTTCGTAAGCCACAAACAATAAATTCTAATTCTAATTTTATCTTAAAATAACTGCATTTGCAATACAAATGTTAAAAAAATGGATTTAGAAAATCGCTTTTTTTTTTTAAAAGCACCTTGTAGGTGATAAACTTTTTCCTGTTTTCCTAGATCTATAATTTTATTTAAAAAAAAAATTAGAGATCTAACTAAAAGTACTAACCATACAGACATTTTTTCGATTTTGGACATTCTCATTATCGACATAAGGGATTGAAATGTAATTTCTTACATAACATTGCATAACTTTATTAACTTTTTTTTTATAATTGAATTTTTATTTGCACAACAATAAAACTTAAAATGGCATACCAAAATTTTTGTATTAAAAATTGTAGATATGTATAAAAACTTATTTAAACGATTTGAAATTTTTATTTTTGAATAAATTCATATGCTTCTGCCAATTACTTTTTAGCTCCAACTGTAATTAAAAACTGTTTAAGCATTTTAAAAACTAACACTGAACATTTTTTACTAGTAACTTCTATTCTTTATTTCTAGGTCTCTTAAGCATAAGAACAAGCTGCATTTTATTTTTATTGAAAATACTGTAAAAAATCCGCAAAAGTAAAAAGCTTACAGACAATCTTTGAGAGTCGGAAATTAAATGCACCTTTAAAAAGCTTATGATATTTTATAAACAGAATATTGGGTGTTCCTAGTTTCTAACGCTTATAATGGGTTATTCTTTTGCTATTTTCTTTTTGGGAACACTGGTTTTGAGAGCTCACGCACGTTTCGTGTTTTGTGCCACTGTCAAACATCTTCAGTTTGATCAATAATTGAACCATGAATCGCCCTACAAACGAACAACAACGCTTGCAAATTATTGAATTTTATTATAATATGCGTTCTCTGTTAAGAAAGTTCATTGCGCGCTTCTTCCATTTTTGGTCAGTTTATTGTCTATATTGGCTATTGTGACTAAATTTCGCACCAAATTTACATTGTTCAACATTAAACCACCAACACGCTTACGTAGAGAGTAGAGTGCGAACTGAGGAAAATATCGCAACTGTATCGGCTAATGTAAGTGATGACCGTGAATTATCGATTCGGCGCCGTTCGCAGCAATTGGGCCTCTGTTACTCAACTACGTGAAAAATTTTGCGGAAGGACTTAGGTGAGAACCCTTTTAAAATACAGCTGGTGCAAGAATTGAAGCCGAACGACCTACCACAACGCCGAATTTTTGGTGAATGGGCTCTTGAAAAATTGGCTGAGGATCCACTTTTTTTTATCGAAAAATTGTGTTCAGCGATGCCGACGAAGCTCATTTCTGGTTGAATATGGATACGTGCACAAGCAAAACTGCCATTTTTGAAGTAAAGAGCAGCCAGAAGCATTTCAAGAACTACCAATGTATCCAGACTATTTAGTGGGGATTATGAGCTGGCGGAATCATTGGGCCATATTTCTTCAAAGATGATGCTAATCGCAATGTTACTGTGAATGGTGAGCGCTAACGTGCGATGATAACGAACTTTTTTTTGCACAAAATGGAAGAGCTTAACCTTCATGGCATATGGTTTTAAAAAGACGGTACCGCATGCCACACAGCATGCGTAACAATGGACCAGTTGAGAGGCGATTTCGATGAACAGTTTATTTCACGTTTGGGGCCTGTCAATTGGCTGCCTAGATCGTGCGATTTAACGCATCTAGACTATCTTTGTAGGGCTATGTTAAGGCTCATGTCTATAGCGACAAGCCCACTTCAATTGACGCACTGGAAGCCAACATTGAAGCATTTACTCATAAGATACGAGTACCGGCCGAAATGTTAGAAGGAGTATTCCAAATTTGGACTAGGTAAAATGATGGACCATTGGAGTCGCAGCCGCCGCGCCGCCAACATTTGAATGAAATAATCTTCAAACATTAAATAATATCAACCGTACTATCGATTCAAATAAAGATTTCATGCATTTTTCTGAATTTTATGGTTTTTTTGTTTTTAATTTCCGATAGCTCTTAAAAAATCACTCGTTACCTTATATTTAATTTGGAATTTTCCACAAATTTTAAAACCAAAGTATTGAAAATAAATACATAGATAAATTGTTGCTTGCAATATTATTAATATTAAAAATAATAAACTAAGTAAATAATAAATTTCATAAAAAAATATATTCTGATCGTATAAAGATCGTTTGGTTATTTTGAAAAACGTTTCTTTTATAACTACTAAAAACCTCAATTTTTTTAAAGAAAATAATACTACAGTTAAATAATATACAAGATGAATGCAAATTAAACTTACCTCCAGCCGGTGCAACACAATAAAACAGATGGGCAATCATAAGAGCCCTAAACGGGGCAGTGATTCTCATGACGACTGTTGCGATAGCGATTCTGCTTGGTAAAGTAGAACGCTATGATTTGAACGCAATCTTAGGATTCTTCGTTGCCATTCGAATAGGACGACGACGCTGATGAATTATTCGTAACTAAAACAATGGGGCGCATTGATCAATATTACTGTTATTATTAATTTTAGATATTCTATTATTCTATTTTATTTTTTTTTTTTTTGCAGTGTTCTAGGATGGTATTTAAGGTATTACTTCACTTTTATTACTATTTACTTATTTAAATTAATTATATATGCAAATTCTTGTTATTAATTTTTTTTATTTAATATTATATTTTTGTTGTATTCAATTTCGACAGACTATTTAATTTTTGGCTTTGGATATTTTTTATTATTTTTATTATTATCGTGCAAAAATTTATCTTTTTTTAGTTATTTTAGAAACTGTTGATTTTTTCATATGAAGAGAGTGTGTGAATGTAATGCTTTCTTCATAACTTTAGTGGTGATGATCTGAAAATAAAAAATATAGACAAAGTTAATTTAAATTTTGTAAGAACTTTCATAAAAATAAAATAAAATACTAAATGTATGTACATCTGTACATAGGTATACATTTTAGTTCACACTAAGAAAATATTTTCAAAAATTCATTGAAAAGTAAAAGTATTAAAATGAGATACATAAATAAAATTAAAAAAAAAGAAGATAACAATATAATAGAAAGAAAACAAAATTACACATTTTAAAAATAAAGTAAAAATATGTGATTAAATATATTAGATCGTTTATTAACCTTTTTAAATTTTTGTAATTTAAAAAAAAGTTATATAAGGATTTTCAAATGGTGAGGATAGATTTTGGTGGCCTGTGGTGGCCATTTTGCTTTGGTGGCATGTAAAATATGTTGTTCATTATATATAAGACTTTATTGCCAAAATGAATGCTCGTTAGTGCAAACGCTATGCGCGTTGTGCAAATTTTACGGTTGTTGTGGTGGCCCTTTACAGTCGACTCTTCAACGTTTGGTGGCCAAATTTGAGACATTTTTATATTAATATGAATAACCACTCACACACTATCTACCTTTGTAAATGCTTGGGAAACAAAGAAACATTTCAAAGCGTCCACACCAAAAAAAAAACCTAAAATTTCTCAAATGTTTCTGAAATGTTTTTTAAACAAATGGGAAACATTTCAAAAACGTTTTTTTTAACAATGTTTCATCAAATGTTTCTTTGGTGTGGACACACGTTAAGAATTATCATTCTACAAAAAAAAGTCTGTGTAAGAAGTTAATAAAATAAAATACACGAACTTGCTCTTATGTTTAAGAGAATTTTAAGAATGGATGATATTAGTGAAAAATATTCAGAAGCAAAAGAATAGTGAACTAAAAGGATAGAACAAACATTTTAAATCGTTCTAGCGGCTTTCTTAAAACATAACTTTTTCTATATAGTGTATATACAAATACATATACTGTTCGCTAATTCTTAATTATTGTGTAAATAAAAATTTAATTCAAAATAAAAACACTGACTCATTTTTTGGGAAAACTAATTTAAGAAAAAAATTTTGAAATTTTTCAAAAATCATGAAAATATTCTTTTTTTGTTAAGTTTTAACATGCAATATTTTAAAAAAATTTGTTTGGATATTCTGTATACAAAATTTAATTTGAACTCGTGATACCGATAGTAAGATTAGAGGTCATTATGACACGTAGAGAGTCTAAGCGTATTGATTTACAAACCGGCAACCATTCTTGTCTGCGTGTTATCAGAAATGGAGGGTACTTAAATTTTTTGCCAATTCCGAACGGTTAGCATTTTCATGATAAAAGATACTCACTTCCTCGCAAAAGGTAGTTATAACCCTGACAAATAATTTTGCATGTCAGTCCAACACACTAACTAACTAACAAAAATGAGAAAGTCAAAACTCAAAACAATAGTTTCATTGAAGGTTCTGTCAGTAATTTCTTAGTTTCAATTTGTTTTATTGAATATAATAGATGTATGAAAGTAGAATGCAATGGTCACACACACTTGCTCTTATGTAAAAGACTAAGAGTTTAAAAAAAAGAATGTTATCGGAGGAAAATATCCCTAACCATACAACTAATTTTTAAAATTATTAAAACAACTCCTTTAGTAGTTGAAGCTAAAAATATACTAGTTTATGCAAAAACAAAAATTATAAGTTGTTGTGGCAATACCTGGAAAAAACACTTTTATTTGATGAATTCGTAAAACGTTTAAAGAAAAAATGTTCTTACGCCAACTTATTATTGTACGAATAAAAATTTAATTGAAAAAAAGTATTCACCCATATTTCACAAGCCGTATTTAGTCTCGTACTAGTAGTCGAACTCGAACTCGTTTCGTATCAAAATCGTTATTCTTCAAGTCGTATATGTTGCGTACGAGAAGCTTAAAAAAAACAACGTATATTGTCGCCCGTAAGTAATTGTTTTTTTTTTTTTTTTTCAATTAAATTATTTTATTTATAATAAAATTCTAATGAGCTCCATTGATTTGAAGTAGCTCTTCTTCTATTTTATTTGTTTTTTCTTTTTGTTTTTTGTTTTTTGTTTGTACGAGTGGTGTTCGTGTTACTGGCTTGTGAATCCTCGTTATATTCTTTGACTGTCAGTTTCATCTTCAGTATTTATCGTGACTACAGGAGGAGGCTGAAAAACTCAAATGTTTGATCCTCGGGGATTAACAATTTAAATTTAAAATGTTAGCAATGCACTCCTCAAATTTTCTCCAGCATATTGTTGTAATTTCAGCACCCCTGCACCCTGTGCCTTTAAATTGTTGCTTATTGTGATGCAGTTTCTGTTTTAACTAAATACTTTTTGAGGCATGTATTACAATTTGTTAAATATTTCTTATTTTAAGACAAGCTAGACAATCTTGGGCCACCAAGGCTATTTATTTTTATCGAATAAGGTCCGCCCAAAACTGTTAAATATTTGCTTTGAGTTTTCCACTCTTCCTATGGCCCCTGGCTACCTTCAAATTTTCTTCCAATGCACAAACTAATGCCTCAAATTGAGAACGATTTATTATTTTACTAAATATGAACGCGTTAATAACGTTGAGTCCAAATAAATGAACCAATAAAAAATGTACTTTAAAAAATTTGGTGGTGCAACAGCTCGAAGTGAACCAGGACCTCCTATAGTGACTTACAGTGCTCAACCATTCCTGTGTGCGTGTTACCCGGAACGGGTTCCGATTCCGAACGGCTAATGTGCAGCACTTTCCAAGACAGGAGATATACTCTTACAGGATTTGTCAATTCCTTGCAAGATGCAGTACACTCCTGAAAAACTGCGGCTGTGATTCGAACTCCAGACATTCCGCGTGAAGGTTTAACGCACTAACCATTGTGCCAAGAGGTACATTAACTTTTTGTCCATTTTTATCGAAAAAAAACAAGTCTCGTTTAGAAAATTTAATACGAGTAATAAAGTACACAAATAATTTCATGTAAATCGAATACGAGTATCGGAATAACGATAAAATACGAATAGTCGTATTTTTGCGTTTCCCGATATTAATATAAGTGAAGTCGAATGTACGACTCCTGGAATACCAACATACGACTTTAGTCGAATAAATACGAGTTTCAGAATACGGGTGATTGACCGATTTTTGAAAAATAAATTGTTTTTTTTTTATTCAAAACAAATTTCTTGTAAAGTTTTGAAATGCAATGTTTTCCAAACTTTTCCGCAGCTTTTCTATAAAAAATATCATTAAAATCCGATAATGAGAAATTCGAAAAAATGGTTCTGTGGTAGGTATACAGTCCGCAATATATGTTTAAAAAATTTTTGTTTTGAATTATAGATCGTAGAAATTAATAGAAAGAAAAATTTGTTTATCAATATTCTACGTTCCGATTGTATCTTGAAGATTGTATTGAAAAACTTTAAATTTTTAGGTTTTAAAAAAATCGAAGATAGGGTCTGAGTTCGTATTTGTAAAACTTCCGCAGTTCTATAAAAATTGCTTTCATAATTGTAAACAAACAACATCATCTTGCATGGCAACATTTGTATTCATAAAAGTAAACTTACAGTCAAAATGCGGCCAAGTTGGCATGTGTTTTTCTTATGTTGCTGAATTTGCAGGAAAATGGCAGAGAAACAAATGTGAGTAACTTTTTTTTGAAATTACATACTTTATAATCCTAAAAATATTGATTTTTTTTTCATCTATCATTATTAAATCTGGTCCGATGCTGATACCAAACTATTGGTTTCCATCCGTTTGGGAATGGAATCTGAATTTTTAGCTGGGCGTTTTTGATATCAATGAATTTGAAAATGCGAAACATTGACTTCAATCTCCCAAAAACTTGTTCAATGCATACTCGTGTTGAGTTGTGCAAGAAATTGTAAGTTCTTTGTAAAGCTGTGAGATATCCATTATCTCTATATATGGCACCATGATAAGATACGAGTTTAGGGGATATGCAGAATAACCTAGGATGTTACCATCTTGTATAATTTTTTTGGATCCGCCCTGTAATGATTTTCCTATTGAGCTTCGCTCCCAAGCTGATGCGTAATGACAACTACTGGGATAACCAAAACATATAATGTCAATAAACTTTTGGTTGTGGTCAGATATAACCTGAGCAAGTAAAATACCTTGAACTATACCTGCATATTGATTGAAAATGTACCTTTACGGTTAAAGTAACTAGTTGGGTCCGTTTTAGGTACTATTATTGGTATTTGGGTTCAGTTCACACATCCAAGAACATTGGGAAAAAGATTATTTCTTAAGCTGGCGAAATTTTACTTTATTTTTAGTTATTCATGAATTGAATCTATAGCCATTTTATATATGTAGATTTTTCTTAACTTGAATAGCAATTTTGTTTTTTGAAATAAGTATTTCAAAATTGATTCTGGCATCGTTAAACAAACAACTTATTTCTCTAAAAGAGCAATTATTATTTGCGAGCTTCCAAACAGTAAGGTAAAGACCCAGCCTCATATCTATACTCGGATGTCCAGAGTTTGAGTTTTTCCAAAATGGCTTTTATTCATTCGCAATAAACTTTGGAAAATTTTTTGTTATTATTTGTAAATAACGGTTATGCATTAAGAGGCTTTCTTGAAATGTAGACCGTATCATCTGAAAATGGCTTTGAAAAACGTCGTCTGGATTTTCCTTGTTAGTTTTGAGGAAATTCGTATTTTTCGGAATATGCTGCATCATTCTGCAGGTTCTCTCATTCAAAAATATTTTCCTTCGTGTTCGGTTTTTTAATTTTCTATTTTTCACCAATTTTTGTCCCAAGCCATTTTTAAAATTACATTAAAAACTCAAATAAAAGTTCCTGACAAATAATAAATATTTATTGTTCATACATACATACATACATATCTGAATTTTTCTATCCTAGCTATCTTGGCAATTATGAACTCATTTTAAACAAAGTATGATGACTGTACACATTCTGTTGTAATTGTGTGCATAAATGTATTTGAAGCATGTTTTACGCAGGACAGGGGCAACAAACATTACAATTACGAACTCTCGAAATTTGCATTGATTTAAAAAAAAAAATTGAATTTTAATTTAAGTCAATTTTTTTTTTAATTTGAATAATGTGTATACAATATTATCCAAACTTTTGGGGAGTTTAAACACATAAGAAAATGATCGAAATCAGTTGTACCGCTACCGGTTGAGAAAATCAAAAACAAAGAGAAAAGGTTTTAAAGAATGTTTAATTAATATCCCTTTTTTGTTTAAGCATTTCCTAGCTTAAAGTACATAAATCAAATTTTCTGATATTAAAAATAAAATCTATGTACATATGTATCAAGCAGTTGAGAAGAAATGTTTTTTTTTTTTTAATTTAATTTAATTAAAACAAAATCGTCCGAGCCCTTTAGGCTGTAGTCGATACAACAGGCAGAATTGCGAGACTCACTTTTTTCGACTTCGCTATCATCGTAATACATACATATGTATAAACTCTGATCATAATCTCGAGTTTGATTTTTTTTCACGAATGTATAATTTACCATATAGAACCTATAAGTATGTAGCAAGTAAAAATAAATATATGTATGTATGTCATACATATATGTATGTAATGTACAATAGTACATATATGTACATACATACATATGTATGAAGAATTGGCAAAAAAAGGTTAAATGTAAAACCATGAAATCAATATAATTATTTGTAGTATTCTAGTAAATAGTTTGCATTGTGATATAACTTCATTTGGTATTTATTTTTAAAATTTACTTGATTGAAGTCATTTGGATCCAGAATTGTGAAATTAAATTAATTTTCTTTTCTTTTTACAAGAAAAAACATTTCAAATGAAGTCAAAATGTATGAAATCATAATTATTATGACATTTAAATCTTTTTATTTAAATATGTTTTCATTCAAAAATATTGAATATATTCACAGTGAAATGTCGATTGATATAAATTAATTGGAAACAAAAATAAATATGTACGTACTTTAAAAATGGCTAATAGCTTAAAATAAAATACTGCTCCCCACTGCAGTGGAAGATCTAATACACGGACGATATCTTTTGAAACGCAAAAAACATCGGTTGCTTTTTAATTCTTATTATAACTATTATCATTAATAGTGTTTTAGAAAGTGTGAAGAAATGTCAGAAATTTGAAACAAAACATCAAGGAAGAAGTGAACGGCTTCTTTTTAATTACTCGTAGCTTTAGTATAATTTGTATATTAAACTAATTGGCTGGAAATCTTAAACAGCTTTATAATTAGGGTATTAACATGATACTTCCTTGCAATTTTCTTATCTTAAAGCAGATTCTAAGTTCGTGCTAAAAACTGAGGAAACACACCTTTTACAACTTTTAAATTCCTTTTTATTCGTAAGTGTAAAACTGTCATAATATGGAACTATTAAGATACAAAAAAATTATTTTAACTCGAAGAAATTGCTAGAAATAAAATGAATTATTATAATTATTATAATTGTCTTTAACTAATATCTTAGACTCGTATCACATTTAACTAGTGTCTACATCTTGAATTTTATTATGTAGATAATCTAAAATTTTGACGATTTTTAACTAAATCGATTATTAAAATATGGTGTCATGTTCTATTTTAAATCTTGTAGAAAATATAGGTACATATTTAGGAAAAACGAAATAATTTAAGTAAAGAACTTTCCATAAATAGGGCTTTAACTGTAGTGCATGTACAAATTGTGTGTACATAATGATTGGTTTTGATTATTCGCTAAAAAGCGGTAAAAAACGTCATCCATAAAATATGTACTGAAATGTTTTCATGATTGACATAGAATAAATAGTTTTTAAGTGAGATGCGGCTTATTACAGTTTTGATATTTAAAGTGCTTAAGTGTAACAATTAATTTTAGTTACGATTCATTCTCTACCATGGACATGTAATATTATATGTTGCTTTTGGATAAATAAATAATATAAGTATGTAATTTATTTTGTATTCTAAACCAAATTTCCCGTACAGACCACAACGTGCGGAGTGGCCCAACCAACCGTGAATAATATAGGGGTAGCATTGAAAATATAATGGTCAAAGCTTGGAAAATTGTTAAAATTATGAATAGATTTGGGTTTTTTGAAACAACCAGGTTTGGTTTTTTCGGTGTTTGTGCAACGCCACAACGAGATTTTTTGGTTTTTTGCTTTTGTCAGAGCCCCTTTTTGAGGTTTGCTTCCAACACATACCAAGATGAAGAGATTTATGCTAAAGCTTTATTTAGGCATGGGGCATACATAAACACACGATGAGAGAAAGTTGCAATTTTAGTACAACAATTCTTTGGATCTATACGAACACTCAGAAAAAAATATCTGGAAAATAACCAATATGCCGGAGTAGCCCTGTTAGGTGTTCACTAAGTAGTTTAGCCTCACTTGAACTGAAGACGCCACCGTTTATTCCATCTGGGGAATTCCTCTGCTGTCGCCTGGATGGAAGGGGAGATGCCTTAGTGGGAACACCTCTCGCCTCCTCCCTCTTTTGCTACCCCCAACAACCTTCCAATGGGGTTGTAATCCAATCTGCAGTTGAGGTACTAGGCATCCGCTGTTCACCGCGAGGATGTGAGAGTAGGAGTCGATAGACAGAGGTGGGTTTTAAAAAAAAACAAAAAACCTGTGGACGCTTGTGTTCTCTTGGGTGCACACGTGTCAACCATTTGACAGCGATTACCACAAAATTTAAAGAAAGTTTATAAAAAGACTGAAGTCTTACAAAAGTACAGCAAAATTAGCAATAAAATGGTGTTCGATGGCTAGGGAAATGAGGGGGAAACTTTAGTACTTAGCTGAAATCTTAGTAGTGAATATGCTTTTGAGCACTGGGAAAAAGAGAAATAGACCGCACAACAATTGAATTTTTTATCGAAAAATCAATCCAACTTTTCAACAGCATTTTTTAAGCCGAAGAAATACCAAGCTCTTTCAGGAAATCCATCATATTCCAAATTTACAAAAGAGGTAGATTAGTGGACGTGCGGACTTTTAAGATACTTTGTATAAAGTTTTCACGGGATGCTATTGGACACAATAAGAGAGACAGGCTTTCGGAAAGGGTACTCGACGGTTGACTAAAGTTTTACCCTATCCACGTGCTTATAAACTTAACCATAAATAAAAGGCAAACGAAATTCTTTGTATGCCGATGATCAAACAACCTGCGCGGAAAATCCAACAATATATGATCGATCGTCTGGCTGAGTAATGTGACAAATTAAACTTGGAGACTAATTTGGCTAAATCAAAAATTGTTATATTTAGGAATGGAGGTGGGCATGCAAAATATATTGAGCCGTTTTTAAGATACCGAACTTTCCCAAAAAAAAATAATCTTTTTTTCTTAATTCAAAAATTATTTTTTTTAAAGTTTTGATATGCAAGGTTTATTAAACTTTTTAGAAGCTTCTCTGTGAAAAAAAAATCATTAAAATCCGTTATACCGATAATGAGAAATTCAAAATTCGAAAAAATGGTTCTTTGGTGAGTACAAGCTGTAATATCTTGATTTAAAATATTTGTTTCATTAAATTATAGATCGTAAAAATTAATCGAAAGAAATCAATTTTATCAAAGTTCTCAGAACCGTTTTCGAGAAAAATACGATTTTCGAAACCCTTTTTTTAACATTTGTATGGTGGGACCGTTATTTTTAGGTAAAATGATTTTTTTTCTCACATTTTGTAGATTATATTAAGAAAATATTATTTGTCAAGTTTTAAAAAAAATTTAGCATAGGGTTTTCGAAATATTGAGTTTTCAAAATAAAAATTTGAATTTTTTAAAAAAAAATCAAGAAAAAAAAGGTACTAAGTGGGATACCAAAAATAACCATTTTTTTCAACCATTATTAAGCTTTAAATAAATGAAATTTTTCGATTTTTTTTTAATCTGTGGGAAAGTTTTAGAGAAAAAAAAATATTTATAAAATTTCGAAAAAAAATCGTATGGCAAGTACCGTTATTTTTGGTCCTAAAAAAAGAGAAAAACGCGTGTGGGGGGGGGGGGGCGAACTAAAAATGATATCTAGCAAGCTTAAATAAAATCGGCCGAGCCGCTAAGGCAGCTGCTGTATTCGAACAGCCAGACAGATAGAATTTCGAGACCCACGTTTTTGGCCTTGATCGTAATGATGATCGTAAAAAAAAAAAAAAAAAAATGTATATGAAACCAACAGGTTTATTATGTTTTATGCAGTGCAGGTGTTGGGGTATTTAAAGTATGAAGAGACAGAAGGATTCCAAGGATATTTTATTAAGAGAATGTTCAAACTACCTTACAACACTCTAAAGTATATGTTACATATAGAAATCGGTCTACAAACATTATTTTTGTCAAATAAAGTTAATTCATCTTCCAATTAAGAAGATATTTCTCTTTCAATTCTTTGAATTTTCTGGAAAACGATAAGCTTTTCCAATTACTTTAATAGATTTACTCTTATTACACAATAAATATAAACAGTATTTGAAATTTCAAGCTTCAAGCGTCAACTTAAGCCGGAAATGGGTTAATATTCATTACTAAATCTTTGGTTAAACTAACACTCTTGGTTGTTTTTAACACATATTTGTACCCACGATAAAGGCTCTCGGTTAGAAATTTATTTTTAATGTGAAAATGCTTAATGAAAATTAATTCTTGTTAGATCTTTCTAGAAAAATTGAGTTCGATATCTTTATTTTCTGCATCTGTCGGTGAAGGATTCCTTGGGAAGTTATTTATTCAGCAATAATCGTCTTCCCTAGAATTATTTTGTATTGGAGACAAAACATTTCCTAATCACTTACTTGCCGATTATGTTGATTGATTTATTGTCACTTTTATTGAATGTCTAAACTAATCAATTAATATGAACTTAACTCGCAACATTAAAGTACATGAATCAGCATACTGAATCCTTCTTATTTCTATTAAAAACGAAGGAGTTTTTTAGTTTTATTTTTCTTTTTCTTCTATCAATTGCACGCACATTATCTCTCATTATTTTTTATTAAATATATTATTGATTAATAAAATTAATGTTTGCGTTAGATTTTCTACAGACGCTTAGGGTTATTTTTAAACAATTTCATTTTATTGAGCCTAAAACTTAAAATCACTGATAGACAAACTCGTAAAATGTATACACTTCTGGTATTTTCTCACACTGATAAAATATTTACAAAATAATCGATTTAAATGAAACATCCCGACAGACGAAACATAAGTTTAAAAAAGAAGAATGAAGAGCATAATCAAAGTTGAAAATGTTCCGCGCGGAAAAATTGGTTTCACATCCGACGGAATTCCGGCCAAAGTGAGGAGAAAGATAAAATATGTATGTATAGCTTGTTTAAGTTTCAAAATTATCTTTAAAAGAGAGTGATAATCGATTTAGAGAACCGTTTTTCATAAACTTCTATGCGTTTCCACGGCAGACGAAATCACTGTCAAGACTAATAAGAGTGGCTGCAGAGGGTGTTCACAGCCCCCACCAACAAAGGAATATTGTTGGACAACAATCAATTATGCTAATTGGTGGAAAAGCCAAACAAAGCGAACATACAAACACCACTGCTTTCATCAACAACAACTGCATCATCATCACCAGCGGATGTATGTCGCCATCATTATCATCATCATCACCTTCATCTTACCCGCTTTAGGATTTAGTTAGGGGATCTCGTCGACAGATAATTCTGTCTATGTATAGTAGGCTGGTTGCTAGCACTTTATTATTCTCAGGTGTGCATTAATGTAAAGAACGCCTTGGACCCAGCTAACTTGTCATAGCTTGGAGGTTAATTTTGTAGCTTATTTATAGTCAATTTTATTTGAGACGGGTCTCAGGGCTGTGTTGGTAGTCCATGAAAAAGAAACACATAGCATCAAAAACTAAATACAAATCTTATCATAAGCAAAAGAAAGTGATGGAATTTTGATTGCCTAAGACTAAGTAATGGCTTATAAAATATACGATCACATTTTTAAGGTAACAGTTTGAAAAAAGTCACCAAAATTGATCTGTGTCTTGATTTTGTTTCATAAAAATTTATCGAATGCAGAATAAGTTGTCACGACTACATAAAATTTAAATAAAAAGTTTGGTCTTATAACGAAAAATTCGAGATTTAAGAAAATTCTGACAAAACTTAAGACTAACAATATTTTAAACACAAATTTGAAACTTTTTGAAAAACAATTATTGTTAAATTCGTTCTAAAAATTAATTTCAAAAACTTATCGCACGAATTTACTTGGTCTCGTTGTTCAAGATTCTACTGTGGTTGTAAGCATATTTAGGATATTAATTAAAAACCGTATTAATACAAACACATTTTTGATCGAAAAATGCAAAAGTGTCGAAATTCAACAGCAAGGCTTTTATTTGCATTTTTCGTACAAAAACATTAGAACAGTTTTATAACAAAAAGATAAAGCATGACATGGGCGAAGTTTAATCAAATTCTAAGCAGTCGTTTTCAAGATATTTTAAAAACAAAAACAACATTTGTTTTATTAAGGGTAGCTTTTCGAAATAAGACAAACAAAAATTAAATTGGGAAATTTTCCAAAATGAAAAGTTCCCCTAAGACAGACAAT
>CAWVOZ010000158.1:0-24918 GCA_963931855.1 Philhelius festivus | reverse complement strand
TTCATGATATCTCATATTTATAGAGAAGGAAACAGAGTGGCGGATAAATTGGCAAACATTGGTTTTAATTTGTCAGATTTTACATGGTGGTATGGTATTCCTCCTCCAGCTTTTGATGCTTACAGAAGGAATGTGTTTAATGTACCTGAGTATAGAATCTCAGTCTAGTAGGTAGCAACTTGTGCTACACCTAGAAAAATTCTCACCTGTTTCTATATTATTTTCTTTTATTATATTTAGGCTTAAATCTCAATGAAAGTTGCAGCTTGGGGTGCCAACCTAGTTGGGATGCCATGAAATGCATTATGAGAGATTTAAGTCCCCAATTTATTCAAAAAAAACCTAATAATTACCAAAACATATTTTTTATCTATCTAATTAACAATCTAAAGCTTTATTCATCAAGTTGGAACCCTAATTTGAAGGGTTTAGGTCAGGGGGACAATGGGTCCCCTAACCTAAGTCCATCAAGATGGAAATAGTTAAGGGTGATTCGTAGTGTGTTAAAGGCGAGTTGCATTGCTTCCTCTTAGGGTTTTAGAATGAATCAGGGTATACTTATCATTGTTTACATCCTATTGATGCATAAGTTACATCATATTGATAAATAATGCACATTTTTAAAATAAATTATAGGGGGTTAGTTCTCATAACGTTGGCACATGACATCCAACTAGGTTAGCACCCTATAGAGCATCTTTCATTGAACCTACCTTAATATTATTAATAAATAGAAAAGATTGTTTTCAAGTTACAACTTCAAGATGGCACAACCACCTATCTTGATCTCCGAATCCTATACTCCACTTTACCATATAGGTTGCTATTAAAACTTTACATAACGCATTCTAGGTAATTCAGACCACCAAGTAAGATCATCATAACCATATCCCAAGTTTGCAATTGCACCAGCCACTGTATTTCCTTCCCTGTGAATATGAGTTATCATATACTGTTTCCCTAGAAGTAGGTGCATGCAATTTCTCTATATGTTCCTTATCATCCACAGAACATCCAGTAACTTACTTCTAACTTTCCTTACCAAAAGCTGAGAATCTGATTAAAACAACATAGGAAACCAGTTTTTGTATGATGTGATTTCTACAGCGATGATAAATGCCATAATCTCTACAAAAGAGCAAAATGAATCTCTAAAGGCCGAATAAAGCAACCTCTGTGGAAGCCTCTGAAGTTTCTGAATACCCCTTGCAACTGTGGCTTTACCTGGGCATCCTTTAGCAGCGTCGTTAATATTGCATTTGTGCCAACCTCATGATGGGCATGCCCATAAAATCTCCTTATGTGATACAGTTGACTTGTGTATTGGTACTACATTAAGCGAGTAGAGAAAATTTGCATGACCCATAGTATTATATGCCTTACCATTGAACAGGAAGCTGCTTTTCACCATAGCCCTTTTGATTTTTAAGATGGCGCATATTACTGAGTTCACCTCGATGGAAAAAGTGCTTTGTTTCACCAGCAGGTGGGAAGCCAAGTCATGTTATATATCATATACCAACCATTGGCCATAAATATACCACATGGCCATAGTTGGATCTCCACTAAATAGTTCATCAAGAATCATACATAGCATATAACCAACGATAAGACTTTAAGTAAGATTTAGAATACATTTTAAACCATTTTAGAAAACATTTTTAAAAATAATTAGTAAATATCCATTTTTCCAATAACCAACATCTAACAGCGGAAGACTATCCAAGAAATTCAGTTCCATAACCAAAATAGGTAACCAATTGGTAACCATAAACCAAATAATCCAATATCCATAACCAATGTAAGGCCACAGAAGGGCTACAACCAACTAAACCAAGAACATATAAATAAATGTACTAGAACCAACTATCACTATAACTCAAATAAAATAAAGACCAGGACGCTGTCACAGGAAGCTCTAAAACGTCCTTTAGCTCGGCAAGCATCTATGGCGCTCTCCGGGCCTCTCCATCTAACCTGGCACCTGTAGAGTATAGGGTTAGAGTAAGACCACCAATATATAGACTAAATACATAATGTAGGGGATTCATCCTACTATCATGTTTTATCATGCGCAAAATATATGGCAATAGCAATAGTGTGCAATACCCAAAAATAAATGGCACCATATCTAAGCAAATATAATTAATTAATAGTTTACTTTCAATTTCCAGAGTTTGTGTTTCCCAATAGGGCGATAAATATATAAATAAATGCATCCATGTTGTCCTATCTCAATCCTAAGCATATGGCTAACTAACCATGTGCAACAGTGGGGGTCCCTAATCAAATTACATCCATAGCTAAACCACTACCAATCCGAATCTCATCGCCCATGTAAACAGGTTTTTTCTATTTTATGATACGACAAAATTGGCACAAGGCCACCCACCATGTATATCCCTGTGGCAAGGTCCCTCGGCATGAATGCCTACAATAATGACCCGTAGGTCTCCCACCATGTATTTCCCCGTGGCAGGGTCCCTCGGCATAAACGCCTACAATAATGACCCATAGATCTCCTGAATATTAATAATATAAAATCCATTGTTTTTCCCACACAAGGTGGTCAAAGAAAGGTTTATTTGGAAAACAAGTTTTAAAGATTTAATCATATCACACTACCCCACTATGAACGACCCTAGGGAACAGAAGGGAGTTGTCCCTAACCTTCCAATTCCAACCATACTAGACCAGGTAAAGACAAAAAAGTGTCTACGAAACTCCCAATTGCATCACAGATGCAAGGGAATACCGATAACCAATTTTCAGAATAGTTCTATGATTTCTAGTTCAACCATAACCCATTGGCATGTCAAATGCCAAGGTTTGCCTTTCTACATCTAGAGCGAGGTGATTCAAAAGAACAACTCTAAGCATACCCTAGGATAGTTAATTATCTTAATTTCCATTGATTTACCTTTAATTAGGTTTCCATATAAATTCCCAATTTCGGGGGGCTTTTAACTAATTGTTAGATTTGATCAAATTTCCATTATAAAGCATTTAATTATGCTCCATTAACATCCAATTAACCAATTAGGCTCCAATTAGGCCAATTTCATAACCAATTTCACCATAGATAAATTAATTCCATAAATTTCCAATATTTAGGGTTTTTCTTAAATTAGCCAAAATTGAGGGTTTTTTATTGACAACCAATTCCATCAAATTAATCATTCCCACATGTTCTAATATGCTCTAACACGCTCCAATTAACCAATTGTAATCCAATTACATGTTTTCAATGTACAATTAGATGATTTTCAATTCTAGGGTTTGTTCTTTATGATTCCCAACAAATTACCAACAATCATGAAGGAATACTCGTCTACAATAGAGGTAAATAGAATGTAGAGAGATGATCTTGCCTTAGATTCGCAAGAGAAATGACTTCCAAGCCGTGCCGCGATTCACCGAGAAGTTCTTCTTCCTCAAGCTTTCACAATGCTCCAATGGCTTCCAATTGATGCTTTTAATGCTCCAAGATGTTGTAGATTGATCTCCAATGATGCCTTCTTGATCTCCTCTTCTTTTCCCTCAAAACCGTAGCCAAAACTATAGAAGTTCATGCTCCAAAGACCCCAAAAGCATCTCTTAAATACCCCATGTTCGGGTCCAAATCGGGCTCAAACATAACCAAATTATGGCTTAAACACACCCACTTATGGCATAATATGCCGTAAGATTATGTTGTAAAGGCACCCCAGCCAAAATCACACGTACGGTATAATCAGTGTTCTTTACGGTATAATTATACCGTAAAGTCCACCCTTTATGCCGTAAAAACCCCACCCAATACCTTACAGTATAACCCCCTAAGGCTTACAGTATATATACCATAAAACCCACCAAATCATACCGTAAAATAGCCCCTGAAACCCAGAAATCCAAGCCAAAGCCAAAGGAAAACCTAGGGGAAAACACCCGACTTCCCAAGGGCCAAAACCAACCCAAACCAAGGCAAGAAATGCTGCCAAACATCCATCCAAATACGGCTAATCTAAAGAGATCGACACGCATTAACACCAACCAATCTAATCCAATATTCTAAAGAATACACCAACAGATAAAAAAAAATTAATCCAACCACTATGAAATGAAGTAGAATTATAACCAAGCTTTAACAAGCACCAATCCAAGATAAAATATTACACTAAAAGGTAAAAAATAGGTCCAAAAATCAAGGGTACTACATCCTCCCCCACTTAATAACAAACTTGTCCTCAAGTTTCCACATCCAAGCCCACAAATAAATCCGGATACACTCTACGCATCTCAGTCTCCAATCCCTAGGTCACATCATGATCATTGTCGCTCCACTGAACCTTAACCATTCGAATCCTCTTGTTTCTGGTGGCTTTCTCTTGCACATCCACAATCCTCAACGGAAGAACATTCACACTAACATCTGGCTGAACATCTTAACCACGGTAATCCAGTATAGCTCCATGCTCCGAACCACGCACATATTTCCTAAGCATAGATACATGAAACACATCAAGCACACCCGATAACTATGCGGGCAAGTCCAACCTATACACCACATTTCCACTGTGCTCAAGCACTCTAAAAGGCCCCACATAATGTGGTACCAGCTTCCCTTTCTCAATAAACCATCTCACGCCCCATCCATAACTTCCTACTTTAGAACTTCTAGATCTAGACCCACTAACCCACCACATAGTATCAACTACTCCATTCCCCGTAGGTGCTTCACTACGAGTGATCTCATCCAAATGTTTCTTAACCAAATCCATATCCAACTGAGCTTCCAAGAACCTTTTCTTAAAAGAAGATAACACCTCCAAAATTACCAATACATCCACGACCAAGATTATATCTGACAAAATCAAACCCTGACAATTAACACATGTCCCTCCAACAAGCACACCTCAACACTACAAGTCTCGCACCACCATATTTCCAATAGATCCACATCCAATAGAGTTCTCCTCAAAATTGGCAAAAACTACCAACAAAACTACGCCATCTTATCACAACTACAACTAAACTACAAATTAACTATTGTCCAGCGGTTAACACCCTAGTCACCTACTGGCATAAACTTTGGGTACTTTGGCATTGTCTGGTACGTCATGTAAAATAATCCAAACAAGGAAACCCCTATATATACCACAACGTCGCCTTTCCCCTCAATTCACATCAATAGCCTTCCATAATGACCCCGCCAGATAGGCTAACTAAAACTACACTACAAAGAAAAGATTACCTCCACTAATTACCATCCAATTATGACTAAGCCGTAGAGCAAAGTACACGCCAACACCAACCATCAAATCTAACTTCTACGCACAACTGTAACTAAACCATAAGCTAACCAAAATAAAGCCACCACATAACCTTCATCTGAAAACACGACACGTCCAAAAAAAGTACTTCCTTATCCCAAAACTCACACATCGAGAACTTAGTACTAGGCTAAGGTTCCCTTAGTGTTTCCAAATCCAACCTCAAAAGCTCCTCAAGCTCCACTTCCAGAGCTAAAATAAACCAGAATAACATCGATAAAGACAATAACCAAATGATCCTTCCAAGTAGCAGTAAGCTTCTTCTCCTCTTCCAGATACCATCCCACCATTTACAAGCAGTACCCTCAAGGTAGAAACTAGCAAGCCTTTTTCTCTAAACCGAATCCATATCCATCTGTAGGACTTTCCTGCGAATATCCTTCTTCCAGCTCTCTGCACTGATGTCGTTGCTCTCTCCAGTAGCCGGTACCTCAGGGAATAGCTCAAGTAGTCTGGCCAGCTCTAGCTTTCCTAACTCCACGACCTCTAGTAGAAGGCAGTCCCTTTCTTGGTCTAGTACAAGTCCAAAATAAATAATACCAGAGTACAAAACCAAGCCAATACACAGTGAGCAAACAAGTTAGATAAAATAATCAAAATCTGTTCGGCCTCACTTAAGACTATACTAATCGAAACGACCAATTCCTATGCTTCCTGTGGACCACGCAACCCTACAGGCCCTATGACACAGACCATCAACTACAGCTCTAATACCAACTGTAACACCCCAGTTTTCCACACCACTGGTGATCAGCCAGCAGGTGGTAAGCCATGTCATGTTATCTATCATATACCAACCATTGGCTATAAATATACCACATGGCCACAGTTGGATCTCCACTAAATAGTTCATCAAGAATCACACATAGCATACAACCAACTATAAGACTTTAAGTAGATTTAGAATACAGTTTAAACCATTTTAGAAAACAGTTTTAAAAATAATCAGTAAATATCCATTTTTCCAATAACCAATATCCAACAGCGGAAGACTATCCAAGAATCCAGTTCCATAACCAAAATATGTAACCAATTGGTAACCATAAACCAAATAATCCAATATCCATAACCAATGTAATGCCACAGAAGGGCTACAACCAACTAAACCAAGAACATATAAATAAATGTACTATAACCAACTATCTCTATGACTCAATTAAAATAAAGACCAGGACACTATCACAGGAAGCTCTAAAACGTCATATAGCTCGGCAGGCATCTATGACGCTCTTCGGGCCTCTCCATCTAACCTGGCACCAGTAGAGGATAGGATTAGAACAAGACCGCCAATATACAGACTAAATACATAATGTAGGGGATTTATCCTACTGTCATGCTTTAACCTGTGCAAAAGATACGGCAATAGCAATAGTGTGCAATAACAAAAAAATAAATGGCACCATATCTAAGCAAATATAATTAATTAATAATTTACTTTCAATTTCCAGTGTTTGTGTTTCCCAATAGGGCGATAAATATATAAATAAACACATCCATGTTTTCATATCTCAATCCAAAGCGTAGGGCTAACTAACCATGTGCAATAGTGGGGGTCCCTAATCAAATTACATCCATAGTTAAACCACTACCAATCCGAATCCCATCGACCATGTACATAGATTTTTCTTGTTATTATGATACGACAAATATTGGCACAAGGCCATCCACTATGTATATCCCCGTAGCAGGATCCCTCGGCATGAATGCCTACAATAATAACCCGTAGGTCTCCCACTATATATTTTCCCGTGGTAAGGTCCCTTGGCATAAATGCCTACAATAATGACCCGTAGGTCTCCCGAATATTAATAATATAAAATCCATTATTTTTCCACACAAGGTGGTCAAAGAAAAAAGTTTTATTTGGAAAACAAGTTTTAAAGATTTAACCATATCACACTACCCTACTATGCACGACCTCTAGGGAACGGAATGGAGTTGTCCCTAACCTACCAATTCCAACCACACTAGACCAGGTAAAGCCAAAAAAGTGTCTAGGAAACTCCCAGTTGCATCATAGATGCAAGGGAACACTGATAACCAATTTTTAGAATAGTTCTATGATTTTCAGTTCAACACTAACCCATTGGCATGTCAAATTCCAAGGTTTGTCTTTCTATATCTAGAGTGAGGCGATTCAATAGAACCACTCTAGGCATACCCTAAGATAGTTAATTATCTTAATTTCCACTGACTTACCTTCCATGTAAATTTTCAATTTAGGGGGGTTTAACCAATTGTTAGATTTGATCAAATTTCCATTACAAAGCGTTTAATTATGCTCCGTTAACATCCAATTAACGAATTAGGTTCCAATTAGTCCACTTTCATAACGAATTTCACCATAGATAGATTAATTCCATAAATTTCTAATATTTAGGCTTTTTCTCAAATTAGCCAAAATTGGGGGTTTTTATTAACTAATTCCATCAAATTAAGCATTCCAACATGTTCTAATATATTTTAGCATGCTCCAATTAACCAATTGTAATCCAATTTCATGTTTTCAATGTCTAATTAGATGATTTCCAACAATTTAACCAAATTACCAACAATCAAGAAGGAATACTAGTCTACAATAGAGGTAAATAGAATGTAGAGAGATGATCTTGCCTTAGATTCATAAGAGAAACGATTTCCAAGCTGTACCGTGATTCGCTGAGAAGTTCTTCTTCTTCCTCAAGCTTTCACAATGCTCCAATGGCTTCCAATTGATGCTTTCAATGCTCCAAGATGTTGTAGATTGATCTCCAATGATGTCTTCTTGATCTCCTCTTCTTTGCCCTCAAAACCCTAGCCAAAACTATAGAAGTTCGTGCTCCAAAGACCCCAAACGCATCTCTTAAATACATAATGTTTAGGTCCAAATCCGGCTCAAACATAACCAAATTACAGCCTAAATACACCCACTTACCCGTAAGGTTATGCCGTAAAGGCACCCCAGCCAAAAACACACGTACAGTATAATCAGTGTTCTCTACGGTATAATTATACCATAAAGTCCACCCTTTATACCGAAACCCCCACCCAATACCTTACGGTATAACCCCCCCCCCCCCCAAGGCTTACGGTATATATACCATAAAACCCACCAAATTATGCTGTAAAATAGCCCCTGAAACCCAGAAATCCAAGCCAAAGTCAAAGAAAAACCTAGGGGGAAAACACCGGGCTTCCCAAGGGAGAAAACCAAGGCAAGAAATGCTACCAAACATTCATTCAAATGTGGCTAATCTAAAGAAATCAAACACATATTAATACCAACCAATCCAATCCAACATTCTAAAGAATGCACCAACAGATAAAAGAAATTAATCCAACCAACATGAAATGAAATAGAATCATAACCAAGCTTAACACAAGCACCAATCCAAGATAAAAGATTACACTAAAAAGTGAAAAATAGATCCAAAAATCGAGGGTATTACATTCCATAAAACCTAAATAGCATTGTAGAATAGGACTTTGAATTACCGGATTTTCCTGGACTTTGGGAATTCCTCCTGGTGCACCCCCAAATCACCTCCTTAAGTGATTGAAGAAAACTTAAGTCTAACATTAGCAGGGAGCTAATCCAGCCCCATACTATTCTGGCATATTCACACTACCACAGGATATGGTCCTGGTCCTCAAGGACTACTATGTCCTCACAAAGTGCACAACCTCCATCCACGATGATTTCTTGCTTGGTTGCATGGTAGTCTGTTGGGATACTATCTTTCAGAACCTTCAAGACAAAGAATGATATCTTTGGCTAAAAAAAAGTTTGGTAAACTTTCCTCTACCAGTCGATTACCACCCCCTTGGCCCTATAGAAATCAAACGCCTTCTTAACCGTTAGCACCCCCGAATTGTCACTTGACCATATTAGTTCATCCGGTTCATTACCTGTTGGAACTATTGTGAGACCCTCTTTTTATATTACTATTTTAATTGGTTAAATGGATACATGAATATTGGATAATTTTGGAATATGGAATTTGGATGATCACCTTTGAAATGTGGAGAAAAAGTGGCTTTAATATGGTTAAATCAATATAAAAATGATTGCAGATTAGATGGACTTATTTTTTATTGATAATGGTTGAATTTAGGTTGAAAAGATGTGAAAATGGCTTAATTTTGAGTGGAAAATATTAGAAAATGAATGTGGGATTGAATGGTGTTTGAAAAACCAAGTTTTAAAAAGCTGTTTTTAAAACCCAACCAAAAACCCAGCCACATGGAGGGGTTATTTCATTGCTATTGAAAAATCCAGCCAAAAACCCGGCTACAAGAACGGCTTTTTCTGCTGAAAACTTTTTACTGACCTTCTGAGATTTTACCCGGCCTCCTAGATGGGTTCTATGGATTCTGATGATTTTATCCAGCCTAAACCCAGCCACATGGATGGGTTCTTCCCTGTTAGCTCCAGATTTTGAAAATGTAATTTTGATCCCTTTGTCCCCTTCCTTTTTCACCATAAACCCTTATAACCCCCTCTTCTTTTGTCTTAAACCCATACAACCTCCCCCACTTTTGTTTAAACCCCTCCTCTATAACAATGAGTCCCCACTCTTTATTTCATTTCTACACCCATTTGCAAGAGAAAACTTTTCTTCTCTCTTTGAGTTGCCTATTGTTGAGCTTAAAGAAAACTTAGATCTACTCCCATCAAACCATCAAAATCCCATCTTGCTTCATTAAAGCTTCTTGGAATCACTTCTTCTACATCATACTACAAGCTAGAGTTTGGATTTGAGGATTTGGAGAATCACTTCCTTGTTAGGGCAAAGACTTCACTTTTCAAGCAAACCATATTTCTTGTTCAAGCTTTCTATCTTCATCTAGGTGAGTAACTCACACTACTTACCCTCTAAACACTAAAATGACATCTTTACTTTATATTAACACTAAATCTATGATTCTAATGTTAGTATAATTGGTAGTTGGTTAGTATGGTTGATTGTTATTGTTGGGTATTTATTGAATCTCCATGAAAGAATTGTTAGATGCTAGAACATGCCCCATGTTGCATCAATTGATTGAAATACTTGGAAATATGATGAATATGTATTGAGACATTGGTTAATGGCTTAAAGATTACATATTGCCTTGGTTAATTGCATGAAATTGATATATTGCCTAAAATGGAAAGAAATTTGGGGAAGATGACCCCTTCTCAAGATGAAAACTTACTAAAAATGGAAATGTTGGATTTTATGCCCGAGTGGCATGATTAATATCCTAACTGAAGGAAATTGGTTGAAAATGGCATTAAAGCCCTAATTGGTTTGCTATTCTCCCTATTCAAAAAGGGAATGGTTGATATTTGATATTAAATTCATGGCCTCAAGGTATGTGATAAGCCTACAAAGATAGGAATGTTCATATTGGGAATTTGAAGCCTAATGGCATGTAATAAACCTACAAAGATAGGAATATTTATTGTGGAATTGAATTGAAGCCTAATGGCATATTGAACATCCTAAAGGATAGAAATGAAACTTGAATTGAATACAAGTATGGGAAATTAGAATTGAATACGGACTTAGGGTGCAAGTGGAAATATGATAACTTTCCTTTATGTCTTAAGCATGTAAACCTCTAGTAATAGTTTGTATTTAAGACACTAGTGTGACCGGAGCTTATAGATGACTCACTCGTTGTGTTCCACCTGATGGTTTTTTTGGTGATGGTTCTATATTTGGGAGCCGTGGGAGATTACAAAGATAATGAATCCCCGCATTGGCCCTTGTTGCATCTTAGGCATAGCATCGAAATGCACACCTCTGTACTTGTGGTAACCATTGGCTATTGAGCCGCCTTGTGTTTAGTGGTCCTTCCCCCAATGTTTTGATTTAGATACCGGTATAGAATGCATACGGGTCAGCAAGGGACACACACTTATATAGAAACATAAGTATGATGTCATCGTATGGTGAGATCCAATGGATTCTTGAGGAGACAAGAGATTGTGTTCTCTTTATGTAGTAGCTGAGTGGTTTACTGGCTGCTAGTCTATTAGCATGGATACAAGGTCAGATATTGAGTTTGCTCCCCAAGGGATGCCTAGGGATCTAGGCATACGCATCATGTAACATTTCTGCATTCTTATATTGTTGCATATTATTGTACTCACCATGGCAGGTGGTAAACCCCTTGTAGTATCTTCTACAGGGTGGTTCTACCAAGATTCTACAAACACAGGTATGAGTAGATAGTTTACACTTTCTAGCCATAATCGTAGTTACTTATACCAGCCCATGCCTGATGTTCTCTTCTCTCTATCTTTTTTGTCCCCCTACCCTTACTCTGAGACCTAATGAGATGTTCCATTGGCGAGACTAGATGGTGTGGCTCAGGTACCTTGAGCGGCGTGACTATTGGTGATGCTGAAATTCCCTTGACAAGAGTCCAGATGTGAAACAGTTGCAACTGACTACAGATAAGAATATATACTACAGTGCGGAAAGTAAATAACACCAGAGATAACGTGGTTCGGTTATCCAACCTACGTCCACGGAACAATCCACTAATAAAGACAAACAAAATGAGAAGTTATACACTCACTGACTAGAGCCCTCTCTTCCTGGACGTACCCGTGACTGTGAGAAGTTATACGCTCACTGACTAGAGCCCTCTCTTCCCGGATGTACCCGCAACTGTGAGAAGTTATACGCTCACTGACTAGAGCCCTCTCTTCAATTGCCCTTGGTGTCTTTATCTCCGCTGATCAGACGCTGATTCTGGTGAAGATCACTTTGATGCCTGGAACGACTTCCGTCGTGCTTGTTGGTTCAGACCACGAAGTCCATCGTGTTTGATTCAACAAGATGGTATGATATGAGATGGCATGGGTTTTGAAAAACTTGTTTGAAAGTTGAAGTTTGAAACCCAAATGAAAATGGCTATGAACTTGGGAGCAAGATGGTTTTGAACTTAAGAGCTTCTCCTTAGTTTCATAATGGGCTTGATTGGCAAAAAACAACATTGTGCTCTCTTGTATTTATAGCAATTTGAGCACAAATAATTTCCATAAAAAATGCATGTTTTACACCAAAAATGATTTCTTTTTATTTTTAAAATAAAAAGAAAAGTAAAGTAAAGTTTCACAAATCATTCATGCTTTACACCACAAAAGATTTTCTTTTTATTTTTAAAACAAAAGGAAAATAAAGTTTCACAAATCATTCATGCTTTACACCACAAAAGATTTCTTTTTATTTTTAAAAAAAAAGAAAATAAAATAAAGTTTCACAAAGCATGCTCAAAAACATCCTTGCTTTCATCCACTAAAGTTATACTTTGGTATAAACATTTAAAGCACACACATGTTCAAGGAATCATGCAAGAAAACCCTTTTGCTTTACAACCAAAAGTTTTGCTTTTTGAAAACTCTTAAACAAGAGAAATTACGGTATAATCACCAACCCTTACGGTATAATTATACCGTAAGGTGATACCGTAAGTTTTTAACTGTCTCAAAATTACGGTGTAAATTACGGTATCGATACCGTAAGTTGACAAGATTATGCCGTAAAGATGAAACAAAAAACCACAGTTTCAAGCCGTAAACATCAGAGATCAAGGCGTAGAAAAAAGCCGTAAAACTTGATTTTAAAAACACTTTAAAATGGAAAACATGAGATGCCAATGCTCAAACCACGTTTTGATGAATGCATGTTTTCATACCTGAGACGAGTAGTCGAGGGCAGAGGGCAGACGAGACACGAGAGCAGACGAAAATGCGACGATTTGTTCTCTCAACCTAAAATAGGTGATTTCGAGAAATGCAAACGACAACATGAAAAAAGTGGGACTTTCAATCTCCCCCATTGTCGTTGCATTACTCAAAAACCCTATTTACATTTGAATTCTACCCATCCCCCAGTGTAAACTTCTCAGTCTAAATACATATAAGAAAAATAAAAAACAAACTGAGTGGATCGTCTCCAAAAACCTTAACCACCAAGTCTACCCCAAACGCCACTTTAGGTTGTAGACTTGAGCAAACCGGAGCAACTTCCTCAAATGTATACTCCCCCATTTTTGAAGAATGCCGAACAATGGGTAACAGTCAAGTTTTTAGTCTCTGGAAATCCCGTAAACTTCGACTTGTGCTATGTCCTGCAACCATATACAATTCTCACAAGAACAAGCATCAAATACCACAGAATAACAAAGATGTACAATATCAAACTCCCCCAATTTTGGTACATGCTATGACAATGAGGCAATAATACGGAAAGAAACTACTCCCCCAATATGTAAACCCTCCCCCATTATCACAGAAGACAAGCGACCATATACCAAAAGAAATAGCATGTATATCACGTAAGACAGAGATATTTCAATAAGAGCAGTCCTACTATGATATCATGTACACACAGAGCAAACTCCCCCATAATGGATACCAAGTAGAGAAATCAAGAGAGAGAAGCTCAAATCCATATCAAGTTTCCAACATAATGACAAATGACAATGTTCGCATAAACCAGTTGCCAAAAGAGCTGAAAACGGATGCAATGCAAAAAAATCCTTTCAAAAGATACCGAGTGAGATCATCAAATGAAACCAATTTAATACCAGTTGAAAGATGAGATATCATTTTGAAAACACGAGTATTTACAATGCAAAAAAAAATCTATGCTCTCTAATTATGGTGCATATGATTGAGCCAATAAGACAGAGCAGGTGGAAAAGAGTGAAAGTGTATCGACATGAAACATATGATTAACTAATTCAGTTCCACATATCAACATACGCAGCAAAAGAAAATGCACTCACACAAATTTCTCGTGTTGTGTGTGTAGTACTTTCCATAAGCAGACATTGATCAATCATCATAGTCTATAATCATCGATGCATTAGATCAAACAATGTAGAATAAAGTCTAGTTGCAAAATATCGTTTAACAATTTTAATAGACTTTTATCCTTTATTAATGCCCTCAAGATAAATACATCAAGGTGTCTATGTTTTCACCTTTGATGCAAACCTTTATTGGGTTTCATACATACCCTCAAGATAAATACATCGAGGTGTCTTATGTTTTCACCTCTAATGCAAACCTTTATTGGGTTTGTGCCATTTTGTGAAGATAATTTTCTACTCACGGGCATCTTTTCAACATACATTCATGAAAAAGGCATATAGAACTTATTCATATTCATGAATATAAAGCATAAACACTATAGAAGATTATGAAATAACAATGAGTGATTATGGAGCAGAAAAAGTGTACTGAAGATAAGATAATTAGGCTTGTGACACTTTTCTAAAGACTGGATACGCAATACGAGAAACCAAATTAGAGTAACCATATGAAACAAGTTTCTAACATATCACGTAGATCCAAAAGCAACATCCTATAGGCTCAAACAAGAAAAAGGAAAATCTTTTTGTATTTTTCATGATGAGATGCAAAGTAATGCATGATCCTATATGATGCAAGAGGTTTTGAAAAAAAATTAAGCATTTGAAGCTTTGTGGCAACCGAGTTCACGTCTACATTTTTATTTGCATTTCCTTTTATCAAGGCCAGAAGTGTAGAAATGGAATCTAGGTCACCCTCTCTCAAATTTTCTACAACTTGAACCACCTCTTTCTTTACCCAGATTTGATTAGTTTTCTTGAAACTACTTTTGGTCTCGGGTAAAGGTTTTTCATTTAAAACCGTGGGTTCAAGGTTCACAACCTCAACAACCTTTTTAGAATTATTTTTCACATTTTGTGAATTCTTCAAAGGCAAACTAGGACCGTGTGTGTATTCTGGACCATACCAATAGAAATCATCCCAACAGTCATGATATGTGTGACCCTCGACTCCACATGTCCAACAGACAAGTACTTTCCTAGATTTAGGTGCAGTCTTTTTAGACTTCTTTTCAATTTGCCTAGGTACCTCATCTAACTTCTTCTTACCTTTGCCAGTCAAATCAAAGACAGGGGGTTTACTGGCTGGCACAAAGGTAGTAGTACTAGGGGCAGAAGTACTAGAAGAAGAAACATATCCTAATCCCCTATGGTTAGAAGACGACTTTCCTACACTAAGCATGTGATCAAGCTTAACCGTGCTAGGATGCAAAGAAACAATTTTCTGATGTTCTTCTAAGTCTTTCTTTGTGCATTCAAAATCTTTTAAGAGAGACTCATGTAGACCAGACAGAATATCAAATCGACTATGCATGATAATCATCTTCTTGTTCAGTTCATCTCTGTCATTAAGCAACGTATGTTCCTTAACAAGGAAATCATCTTGCATTTTTTGCAAGTTGCTTTCAAGAGTCTTCAAGTTGCCAATGCCATTTATTAGTTTCATGTTTAACTCTTCTATTTCAAGTTTTAAAACAGAATTTTCATTAGAGTTATCACAATCATTAACACTCGTGGCATTTTCCTTAAGATTCTTGATCTCAGACTGCAGTTCACAAATTTCTTCACATCCAACAAGAACTGCATGCCTGAGCTCAACAACCTCCTCATTCAGCTTAACAAAAGCATCATCTGAGGCAACACACACATGTTCATCAATATGATTCCTAAGATTTGTGATAGTGTAACTAAGATCGACATTTTTACCATGTTCAAGTTCATATTTATATTGCCAATCAATCTTAGCATCACTATCAGAATCAGAATCAGAATACATATCATCAGTGTGTGAAAAGGCTAACTTACTTGTGATAACACGAGCAACATCTATAGAACTTTCATTGTTGAAGATACTATGTACGACACCAGATTTTCCTGCTCACAATATTCAACAAGCTCGTCATCACCTTTAGATGCAACTTTGTTCCGCAACAGGATCATTCGCTTGACCTTCTGACTCAGCAGTGCGATATTGTGATCAATCAGATCCAGATCATCTTCATTCAGGTCGAGCTGATCAAGTCTCGTCTCTTCATCTATAGCACTAGAGAAGGCAATCTTTTTGTCCCTTTTGGAAACTTGCACCTGCACATTTTCATTAAAAGCATCGTAAGCTCTGAGTTTGCTAACTAGAGAGTTTACCGTCATATGCTTCATGTCCGGAGTATTTTCCATGATAGCATCTATTTTGGAGCTGTACTTTGGGCGAGGCAAAACTCTGAAAATCTTCCGAACAATATCTTCACTATCGAACTTAAATCCGATACCTGCAGCTTGATTTACTACAGTAGAGAGTCGTAAATAGAATTCATCAAATGTTTCATAATCATGCATTCTAAGATCATCACACCTGGATCGAAACATTTGAATTTGTTGCTCCTTGACCGTGTCATCACCTTCGTAAGCTAACTCCAGAGCTTCCCATGCGTCATAGGCTGTAGTGCATGAGCTGATCCTGTTGATCTCTTTATCTGAAAGGGCGCGAATGATTCCATTTAATGCTCTGGCATTGTTTGTAGCATCCCTGTTCTCATCTGTTGTGTAAGCTGACGGAGATTTCTCTTCTTGTTGAGTAGGATCTGCAGTGCTCATAATCATAGGAGGCTTGTATTTTTGTATCACCTGATTCCATACTTCAAAACCCAGTGACATGAGGTAGATTCGCATCCTGGCCTTCCATACAGTGAAATTCGCACCATCGAATTTTAGAACTTTGCCTCCCTTACCATTTCCAGCCATAATTGCAGTAACTAGACTCTTGGATCACTCCGTGCGTAGAGTTAGGCTCTGATACCAATTGAAATTCCCTTGACAAGAGTCCAGATGTGAAACAGTTGCAACTGACTACAGATAAGAATATATACTACAGTGCGGAAAGTAAATAACACCAGAGATAACGTGGTTCGGTTATCCAACCTACGTCCACGGAACAATCCACTAATAAAGACAAACAAAATGAGAAGTTATACACTCACTGACTAGAGCCCTCTCTTCCTGGACGTACCCGTGACTGTGAGAAGTTATACGCTCACTGACTAGAGCCCTCTCTTCCCGGATGTACCCGCAACTGTGAGAGTTATACGCTCACTGACTAGAGCCCTCTCTTCAATTTCCCTTGGTGTCTTTATCTCCGCTGATCAGACGCTGATTCTGGTAAAGATCACTTTGATGCCTGGAACGACTTCCGTCGTGCTTGTTGGTTCAGACCACGAAGTCCATCGTGTTTGATTCAACAAGATGGTATGATATGAGATGACATGGGTTTTGAAAAACTTGTTTGAAAGTTGAAGTTTGAAACCCAAATGAAAATGGCTATGAACTTGGGAGCAAGATGGTTTTGAACTTAAGAGCTTCTCCTTAGTTTCATAATGGGCTTGATTGGCAAGAAACAACATTGTGCTCTCTTGTATTTATAGCAATTTGAGCACAAATAATTTCCATAAAAAATGCATGCTTTACACCAAAAATGATTTCTTTTTATTTTTAAAATAAAAAGAAAAGTAAAGTAAAGTTTCACAAATCATTCATGCTTTACACCACAAAAGATTTTCTTTTTATTTTTAAAACAAAAGGAAAATAAAGTTTCACAAATCATTCATGCTTTACATCACAAAAGATTTCTTTTTATTTTTAAAACAAAAAGAAAATAAAATAAAGTTTCACAAAGCATGCTCAAAAACATCCTTGCTTTCATCCACTAATGTTATACTTTGCTATAAACATTTAAAGCACACACATGTTCAAGGAATCATGCAAGAAAACCCTTTTGCTTTACAACCAAAAGTTTTGCTTTTTAAAAACTCTTAAACAAGAGAAATTACGGTATAATCACCAACCCTTACGGTATAATTATACCGTAAGGTGATACCGTAAGTTTTTAACTGTCTCAAAATTACGGTGTAAATTACGGTATCGATACCGTAAGTTGACAAGATTATGCCGTAAAGATGAAACAAAAAACCACAGTTTCAAGCCGTAAACATCAGAGATCAAGGCGTAGAAAAAGGCCGTAAAACTTGATTTTAAAAACACTTTAAAATGGAAAACATGAGATGCCAATGCTCAAACCACGTTTTAATGAATGCATGTTTTCATACCTGAGACGAGCAGTCGAGGGCAGAGGGCAGACGAGACACGAGAGCAGACGAAAATGCGACGATTTGTTCTCTCAACCTAAAATAGGTGATTTCGAGAAATGCAAACGACAACATGAAAAAAATGGGACTTTCAGATGCATAACTCGGATGAGATGGTGCCCTTTTTTGGAGTCCATATCCGTAGCTAGCACTGTTTATTTATGTTTATATTGTCTATCTGGTTGTAGCCCCTTAGTGGCACATTTTGTATATTTGAGACTTATGATCTCCATGTGTTTATCTCTTCTCTATTTTAGATGTTGGATATTGTTATTTGCTTCCGCTGGTATTATATTACGTTTGCTTATGCTTTAGTATTTGTTCTTTTGCTTCTGCTATCCTTGTCTAATGAGTTCATTATTCTTGTAATCATGTCATTTGCATTGTATATCATTTTGGAACCTAATTTGAAGGGTATATTAGCCTATTTTCCCTTCAATGGACATCGGGTCAATATTCCCCTAAAATGAGGGTTCTCACAGCTGGTATCAGAGAATTTGGTTAACTCTAAGTTCAATCAACTTGGAGGATCTCCAAAATATGGATGAGGGAAATATCGTGTTTTTAGTTTTCGATTGATGTCTTTTGGTCGTGCATGTAGCGTAGTCTCATGCATTTATCTTACCTTCCTTTACTTTCTTATTTTTTGTTGTTTGTTTGAGTTGTTTGCCATGAACTCACTAAGTGTGTTGTTTCCTTTTTAAGAAATATGGTTGGATGTGGTCGAGGTAACGGTAGAGGTGTTGATCTTCCTAGTCGAGATGAGGCTTCTAGTACCGGTGTCGGCATTAGTGTTGGTGGTAGCTCTAGAGGTGGTGCTCTGATTGGTGCTCCACCAGTTTTCATATGGATCGAAGTATGTTTTCTCAGTTGCTTGAGGTAGCGAGAGGTGAGCTTAAGGTTAATTTGGATGATTTTTTTTTCTAAGAGGAACAAGTCACTCAAGGAACTTGGAGGTTGGGTCTTTGATGGAAATAGTGGCATAAAGAGTGCTTCAGAGTGGTTGGCAAAGTGCAACCGTTTGTTTGATCTCTTGAGGCTTGGTACTATCCCTAAGAGAGAGTTGGCTTCTCATAATCTTAGTGGTACAACTTTGTTGTGGTGGACCGCGATTGAGAAGATGGTTGAGCTTGAGATGTTTGATTGGGAGATGTTTGAGAAAGCTTTCCATGACAAGTTCATTCCTAGTTCTATAACTAAGGAGTTGATGAAGGAGTTTATGGAGTTGAAGCAAGGTAATCTCTCGGTGTTTAAGTTTGCTAACAAGTTTGATGATCTTTCAAGGCATGCCCCTCTTCTTGTTTCTACCCCGGCGGCTCGTGTTAAGAGGTTTGTGGATGGCTTGGATCCTTACATTAGTGATCATCTTGTGGACCATAAGAGTGATTCCATGGATAGAGTTTTGGACTTGGCACTCAAGTGGGAGAGGAAGAGTATTGAGCTCTGGACTTTAAGGAAGGCTCGGAGAGTGGAGTCTAGTAGGCAATTTGAGGCCAAGAAGGTTAGAGGAGAGTTTTACCATGGTGACTTTGGTAGAGGTCGGCAGTTTTGTACCCCTTAGAAGTTTGCTCCTCAACCCTTTGTTTAAAGACCGGGTTTACCTTACTGTGGTGGTCAGGAGAGACTTTCCCTCCCCCTGTGGTTACAGCAGCTCCAGTTGGTCAAAGAGGTCCAGCAGTCCAGGTGCCTCCTACGCCTCTTGGTCAACCGCGTGCTTTGTTACTGGTGTGGTCGTGTTGGGTACTTAGTGAAGGAGTGTTACTCTCATGAGGTTTTGCTACTTGGAGAGACAGGCGTCATGTTCCCCCTCCTCCTCCTGGTGGTCCCCCTAGGGCCCAGGTGTTTGCTACTTTGCCTGGTCCTATCGGTTTGGAAGGTATTGTTCATGCCCGTAGTTGTTCTTTTAAGGTGTTGTTTGATTCTGGTGCATCTCATTGTTTTATCTCCTATGCATTTTCTTTGAGTCGTGGTGAGGATTTATGCTTTGTCTCCCCTTTGGTATGTTGGTATGCCTACGGAGGAGAGGTTGTTCTGCATGAGATTATGCATGGGTTTGAGTTGTCTTTCCTTGGAAGGATGTTTAGGCTTGACCCATTGGTTGTGAGCTTTGAAGGGTTCCAACTTATCTTGGGTATGGATTGGTTGGGGAAGTATGGAGATCCTTGGATTGGGGAAGACATCGGATCATTGTAGAGACTCCTATTTTTTCAGGAATTGAGTATCTTTGTACGAACCCTAGTGACGCGATACTTACTAGCTTCTTGTGTACCTTGGAGGAGACCTTGAAGGAGCTACAAGAGGTACGGGTTGTTAGGGAATTCGCAAATTTTTTAGTGAGATTCTAGGACCTCCTCCCAAGAGAGTGGTAGAATTTCACATCGATTTGATTCTGGGTTTGGCTCTCATTACTAAGTCGGCTTATCGCCTTGCCCCTAAGGAGTTGGAAGAGATGACGAAGCAACTTGAGGAGATGCTCGCAAAGGGGTAAGTGTTGATTTCCTTATGTTTTGTTTCTTTGTTGTGATTGGTCATGTTATCCCTTGGTGGGTATGTTTCAGGCTTTTTAAGGTGTGTGTATTGTTTTATAGGTTTATTCGGCATAGTAATTCTCCTTGGGGTGCGCTGGCTATATTTGTGAATGAGAGGATGGTTCATTAAGAATGTGCATAAACTATCAGGATTTGAACAAGGTGACAATTAAGAACAAGTACTCGTTTCCTAGGATTGATGATATATTGGATCAAATTCAAGGAGCATCGTGACTTTCTAACATTGACTTTCATACCGGTTTTCATCAATTGGGTTTTGAGGAGAAGAGTGTTCCCCTAAAGGCTTTTCAGACAAGGTATGGATCATATGAGTTTCCGGTTATGCCTTTTAGATTAACGAATGCCCTAGATTTCTTTATGGATTTGATGAATAGAGTTTTTCGGCCTTACTTGGATAAATGTGTGATTGTGTTCATTGATGATATCTTAGTATTTTTTAAGAATAAGAAGGATCATGAAGAGAATTTGAGGTTAGTCCTTGGGACTTTAAGGGATCATAAGTTGTATGCTATGTACGACAAATGTCAGTTTTAGAAACATGAAGTAAAATTTCTAGGACATGTGATTAGTGAGCATGGTATAACGGTAGATCAAGATAAAATGAATGAGGTTAAGGATTGGAAAAAACCTCAAAATGCGATGAATATTAAAAGTTTCCTTGGTTTGGTGGGTTATTACCGGAGGTTTATTGAGAAGTTCTCCATTATTTTGGCTCCGTTGACTAAGTTAACAAGGAAGGATGCTAAGTTTGTGTGGACGGATGATTGTGAGAAGGCATTTCAAGATTTGAAGGTTCGGTTAACAACGACACCATTTTGACTATTCCGGTTCCCGGTGGTAAGTTGGTTATTTTTATGTATGCTAGTGGTACCGGATTGGGTTGTATTTTGATTCAAGATCTCAAGGTGGTGCAATATGGTTCTAGACAATTGAAACCCCAAGAAAGATGGTATCCTACTCATGACTTGGAATTAGCGGCAGTAGTGTTTGTATTAAAGATTTGGAGGCATTATCTCTATGGTGAGAAGTTTGATTTGTTCACGGATCATAAGAGTTTGAAATACTTGTTTTCTCAAAAGGACTTGAACTTAAGGCAACAAAGGTGGGGTGAATTTCTTGGTAGTTATGACTTTGACATCTTATATCAAGAAGGTAAAGCTAATATTGTAGCAAATGCATTGAGTAGAAAACTCATTTCTTGTTCGTTCTTGATTATGAAAGGGTTTGAGTATCTTCAAAAGCTCTCTTGTTTGGACTTGGTTAGAGTTGATCCTTCCGGAGGCGTGCACTTGTGTTCTTTGGTTATTGCTTCGTCTTTGATTTCTCGGGTTGGTAGTGCTCAAGTAAAGGATCCTAAGCTTGCTTCTAAACTAGAGGATTTAATTGATGTTATTCTTGATGAGTGTCCATCGGAATGGCATGTTGGTAAAGATGGTGGTTTGAGATTCCGTGGAAGGCTTTGTGTTTCTGATGATCCCAAGATTAGGAGGGAAGTGTTGTATGAAGCTCATCATCCTAAATTTGCTATTTACCCGGGAGGTGTGAAGATGTACCAAGATTTGAAGCGTTCTTTTTTGTGGAAAGGCATGAAAAGACATGTGGCGGATTATGTTCTAAGTGTTTGACATGTCAACAAGTGAAAGCGGAACACCAAAGGCCCAGAGGTTTGTGTCAATCTTTGGAGGTACACGAATGGAAGTGGGAACATATTTCTATGGACTTTGTTGATGGTTTTCCTAGATCCCAAAGTGGTAATGAATCAATTTGGGTTATTTTGTGTCGTTTGACAAAGGTTGCTCATTTTCTACTAGTTCCTTCAAAGAGAAATTCAAGGATGTTGGCTAACTCGTATGTGAATGAGATAGTTAAGTTTCATGGTGTACCTACAACTATTTTTTTGGGTCGTGATCCTTTTTTACTTCAGCTTTTTGGAAGAGTTTGCATGAGAGGTTATATACGAAGTTGGCTCCTAGTTTGGCTTATCACCCTCAAATGGATGGACAAACGGAAAGAGTGAATCAAATTATGGAGAATACGTTGAGAGCTTGTGTTTTGGATTCCGAAGGTGCTTGGGAAGATCATTTGCCTCCTGTTAAGTTTGTATATAACAACAGTTATCAAAGGTCGATTTGAATGACTCCATTTGATGCTTTTTATGGGCGTCATTGTCGTTCACCGGTGTGTTGGGGTAAAGTTGGTGATAGTATTTTTCTTGGCCTGGAGATGATTAGAGATACGGCGACTCAAATTAAGTTGATAAGGGAAAGGATAAAAGTGGCTCAAAGTCGTCAAGCTAGTTATGCAAATGCTCAGCATATGAAGGTTGAGTTTAAGGTGGGTAACTTGGTATTCTTGAAAGTGCCCCCATAAAAGACATTAGAAGGTTTGGAGTGTGAGGGAAGTTGTCTCCCCAGTTTGTTGGTCTATTTCTTGTGCTTAAGAGGATTGGAGAGGTGGCTTACAAGTTGGAGTTGCACACGAGTATGTATGTGCATGATATATTTCACGTTTCTATGTTAAGGAAGTGTTTAAGGGATCCTACTAAAGCGATACCCTATATAGAGATTGAGATGATAGATGTTGTACCTATGGTGTGAAACCCTTGCCAATTTTGGATTATGATACTAAGAACACATGAAATAAGCGGATTGGCTGTGTGAAGGTACAATGGAGTGAAGATCAGGGTGACGTAACATGGAAACTTAGAGATCTCATGAAGCGGCTTTATCGAGAGTTGTTTGGGCATCCTCCACCTAGTAGACGGGTTACCCATAGCTCGAGGACGAGCAAATTTTTAAGGTGTGTATGATGTGAGACCCTCTTTTTCTATTACTATTTTAATTGGTTAAATGGATGCATGAATATTAGATAATTTTGAAATATGGAATTTGGATGATCACCTTTGAAATGTGGATAAAAAGTGGCTTTAATATGGTTAATTCAATATGAAAATGATTGGAAATTAGATGGACTTATTTTGGATTGATAATGGTTGAATTCAGGTTGAAAAGATGTGAAAATGTCTTAATTTTTAGTGGAAAATATTTGAAAATAAAAATGGGATTGAATGGTGTTTGAAAAACCAAGTTTTAAAGAGCTGTTTTTAAAAACCGGCCAAAAACCTAGCCACATGGAGGGGTTATTTTGCTGTTGTTGAAAAATCCGGTCAAAAACCCAGCTATAAGGACGGGTTTTTTTGTTGAAAACTTTTGCCCGACCTTCTGAGATTTTACCTAGCATTCTAGATGGGTTCTATAGATTCTGGTGATTTTACCAGGCCTAAAACCCAGCCACATGGACGGGTTTTTCCCTGTTAGTCCAAGATTTTGAAAATGTAATTTTGATCTGTTTGCCCCCTTCCTTTTTCACCATGAACCCTAATAACCCCCTCTTCTTTTATCTTAAACCCCTACAACTTCCCCCACTTTTGTTTAAACCCCCCTCTATATAAATGAGTCCCCATTCTTCATTTCATTTCTACACCTATTTGCAAGAGAAAACCCTTCTTCTCTCTTTGAGTTCCCCATTGTTGAGCTTCAAGAAAACCTAGATCTACTCCCATCCAACTATCAAAATCCCATATCGCTTCATTAAAGCTTCTTGGAATCACTTCTTATACATCATACTACAAGCTAGAGTTTGAATTTGAAGATTTTGAGAATCACTTCCTTGTTGGGGCAAAGACTTCACTTTTCAAGCAAGCCCCATTTCCTGTTCAAGCTTTCTATCTTCATCTTGGTGAGAAACTCATACTACTTATCGTCAAAACACTAAAATGACATCCTTACTTTATGTTGACACTAAATCTATTATTTTAATGTTAGTATAATTGGTAGTTGGTTAGTATGGTTGATTGTTATTGTTAGGTATTGGTTGAATCTCCATGAAAGGATTCTTAGATGTTAGAACATGTATCATGCTGCATCAATTGATTGAAATACTTGGAAATATGATGAATACGGATTGAGACATTGGTTAATGGCTTAAAGATTACATTTTGCCTTGGTTAATTGTATGAAATTGATATATTGCCTAAAATGGGAAGAAATTTGGGGAAGATGACCC